>SSNR01000541.1:0-147794 GCA_006937965.1 Callopanchax toddi
GGCGTGGAAAGGGGGCGGGGCTATGGGAGGGGTCAAGCCCTGTGATTGGTTGGTGGGGGGGGGGAAAGGGGCGTGGTTATGGGGAGGAGTCATGCTCTGATTGGTCAAGGGGCGTGGAAAGGGGGGCAGGGCTATGGGAGGAGTCACACTCTGATTGGTCAGGGGGGCGGGGAAAGGGGGCGGGGCTATGGGAGGAGTCGCTCTCTGATTGGTCAGGGGGCGGGGAAAGGGGGCGTGGTACCTGTCAAAATGAGTTTGACGAAAGGTGGACCCTACTTCTCTCTGTTATTTTTGTGGTAAAAACATTTTTCCACACAATGATGATTAGATGAATCAGTAACAACTTACAGTCTGTGTTGATGCTGGGCAGGTTGAAATGTTATTCAGTCTGTTAATGTTACAGAAATTACTGTGAGATTATTATTACTGTGAAGAGCCTTTTTAAAGGAACTAAAGAAAACCTTCCACTAAATACCTAAAATCAGATGTTTTGATGCTGACTGAATTATGGGATGTCTCATAACGGTCTGTTTGTTTATGTAGCTTTTAGAACAAAAATCCCAGTGATTTTCAAAGAATTCACCAGAGAGGAAAATGAAACAAAATCTGATCATTTTAATTAACAAACATGATACGATAACCTTGAACACAATAAAAGATCAAACCTAGTGTTGATGATGGAGAACAACAGCCGATATCTCATATATATTATATATATTTTAAAAAATGTTCTCCCTACACATCAGGGAGGGCGGAGCCCCAGCGCCCCCTATAGAGCCGCCACCGGGCCCAACTTGATATTTTTTCATGGGGCCCAAAATCCCTGGCGGCCCCCCTGATTGGTGGGGATGCAGCACTATTTCTGCATATGATTGAATTATTAGTGGGGACAATTCAGTGATTGTGGGGACACGTCACCTCCGTCCATGTTAAATCTATGCTCATGCATCATGCCTTGTCTTTTCTGCTTATGCAGGTCCAGGTCATGGAGGCAGCATAGTGAAGCTCAGGCGTCCTTTCCCCAGCCATGTCCACCAGCTCATCCGGTGAGACCCACCGGCTTTCCCAGGCCAGCCTAGAGATAGAATTCCTCCAGTGTCTTCTGGGATGGCCTGGGGGCCTCCTGACAGCAGAACTTGCCTGAAACACCTCGGCGTCCAGTAGCCACCTCAACTGGCTCCTCTCAATGTGAAGCTGCTCTACTCAGGAGTCCATCCCAGATCTCCACTCTACTTCTGAGGCTGAGCACAGCCATCCTGCAAAGGAAACTAATTTCAGCTGCTTGTATTTGTGTTCTTGTTCTTTTGGTCATTAAAGCACATGGCCATACAGTAGGTAAGGTTTGGAACATAGATCGACTGGTAAATCAAGAGCCTTGCTTCTGGCTCAGCCACCAAACTCGATACCCTCCACACTATGGCTATGCCTAGAAATTCTGTCCATAAAGGTTAAAAGGTATGACCCTGGCAAACTTAGCCTCCCACAAGGTGCCTCTGGGGACACGGTCAAAAGCCTTCTCCAGATCCACAAATCACATGTGGACTAACTCTTCAGCGCCCCCACCCCCCCCCCCAGCACTAGCAACAGGGTTTTCCAGTAAAGATTAAAACCACATTTCTTCTCCTCAATATGAGACTCAACTATCAGCTGGACTGGACCTTCTTCTCCAGTAACCTGGAGCCACCTCTCCAGGGAGGCAGGGGAATGTTTCCAAGGACCACGCAATGCTGCAAAGATGGGTCATGGTCAGTAGTTTTCTACAGTTCCTGTGAAGTAGTCATTATAGTGTTACGACCCCTCGGATAGTCTAGGAGAAAAACACGGGGGTCTAACAAAAAGTGCTCCAGAGACAAGGGTTATGGTTTAAAAAACATTTTTTTTATTTTCCACTCCCTCCGAAAACCACAAACAGGAAGAGGCACTGCTGGAAAGAAAGGAGTTTTTACTAACTAAAAACACTCTTCAACTAAAAGGGGAGGATAAACAAACACAAAACGCTGGGGAGAAAACTCTACAACCCAGGATAAAATATAATACTTAAATCAATATTTTTAATACAAAATACTACTAAAACTAAACTCAAGATGCTCTACTATGGAGGATGCAGACTAAAGTGATTATTTAAAAAAACGACAAATGGAAAGGCTCTTTAAGAGAGCTGCAGAATCCTGCACACTAAGAAAAAGTTCTACTAAGAACACCAATATTTATCTTTAATAAATACCTCTGTGAATCCTCAGCCAAATGAGGGGACGTCAGTACCGCTGAGTCCCAAACTATTGTGACAGCCTCCACCTTTTAAACTAGTTCTGATGAGTCTAAGGAACTCTGTGAGAGTTCCCAGCATGCCGCTGTCCATGGTGCTGAACAGCAAAGTGGGGCAGACTGTAATCCTCCTCCTGACAGTCACCCGTAACAATAGTAGTAATAGTAGTAGTCATTTGGAGATACAACGTTTTTGCCTGACAGCAATGGTTTGCTCTTATAAAACTATAAACTTTTAAACTTGTGAGACTGGAGCTGATTTAGAAAACATTAACACACTACACTTTGGTGTAGGCCAGTGGTTCCCAATTATTTTCTGTTGTGCCCCCCATTTGGGGTAAGAAAAAAATTCACCGATTCATCCGATTGTTGATTAAATGTTAAAAGGGCTTGCCATAGTGGCGAACGCATCACAACGGCATGACGAGGTGAAGTCTGGGATCAGACGAATCCGGGTCACCTGGTCCTACTTCTGGACTCAAACTTCTGCAGAGCCTTCAGCCTCCTGAGTCTCTCAGGGACTACAGAGTGTGATTTGTGTAAAAGCGGAGTGGGGACTCAGCGTTTGTTGTGACTTCATCTGTAAACGCTGCAGCGGGTCGGGTGTGATTCCATCGGGACCTCACCTCTTAAGCCCCTCCGCTGCTCACGCTGCGCTTGTCCAACAAAAACCGGGTTATTGTTCTGTCGGACCAGAGAGAGGTGTATAAAAGCCTGAGGCTGTTGATGATGCTAATGGGTATAAAAGTTTATTTATTATAACTGTGATGATTTATTGTATTAGTTGTATTTTAAAATTTAACATGAGCTTCTGTAGGTTTAACAGGAGACTGTAAAACCCTTCCAAAGTATGGCAGTACACATTCTGCTGCAGAGAAAAAAAATCCTTCACATTTCTTCAGGATGTCAAAGTTCTTCTAGTGAGCCTCACCCCAATCAGCAGCCGGAAGTCTATGGGTGAAATCTGAAACTATAAGATAGCTAATTATTCTCCTCAGCCTTGAAGATGAATATGAGATCTTCACAAACCCAAAAAATGATGATTATGGGCTGATATGATTGGGTTCAGTGTGATGACAGCTTGTCAGGGAGAATGAAGTCCCTGCTAACTGAATTAGCTGCTATTATTTTAACAGATAAAATGTGCAGACATGACGGAAATTTCAGAAATCTGTCTGCTTTCTGTCGTTTGTGTTATCATTTAAATGAAACGTCACTCTGCATCACGCTGCTTGTTTTATCTCCCCAGAGTGCCGAGCTCAGGATAAAGTCTTAGATTACAGTCGCTGGGTCATTTCAGAGGAAACCCAACTACCACTCGCACGTATAAAAAACACCCAGGTGTTACTGAGAAGCAGTGTTTTATATGCAAGCTGTGTCTGGGACAGGATGGAGTGTCACCAGGAGAACGGGAGGCGAGGAGAAACCCCAAAGGAGATAAATGTGAGGCAATCGCTCCGAGAGAACGGGCAACTGTGAAAAAGTTGAATATTTAGCAGGCTCCAAGCGGATGTCAAATGCTTCGGGGAAATTGGACATGTGAATAATAAGAGCGTGTTTGTGGGGGAGCGTTTGGGTGGCTGAATTTCTGCGAACTTAATTTTGCTGAGCACTGATGTGTGTGGGCATCTTTCCTTGACAATGCTGGAAGAATAGTGAGTAAATTTTGTTCAGCTGAAGATCAGGCTGGGAGATGAAGTATGTGAGGACTCTATCTGCTGGATAAGAACAATGTGAGTTGTTGTAAATCTGGCATTTGGTGAATAAAGAAAACATTCAGTTAAGGTCAAAGAACTCTTTAATTGAGCTAAAACCTGGATAAAACAGACTCTTTACCATGGAGGGTTTAAGTTTCCTGAAATAGGTTTTCACTGTGGACAAAATAAAACCTTTTTCCTTCTTTAGAAATTCATTTAGTCTTCTTGCTTTTTGTCCTTTTGGTCCTTGCACCTGATTTGGTGGCCTCATCCTGTGAAACAAGAGGAAAGGATTATAGAATGAGCAGACTAATGATCATTAATGATCCATTTAATGCTGCCAAAGCTCTTTCTCCTGCAAAATATTTGAGAGCAGCTTTATAGCTAGTGACAGACTCTTTAGCCTAAACTCCTGCTGTGAGCACAAATGTACAAATTACAATGTACTGATTGACATGCACCATACTGGTCTAATGTATTCCAATAATTACATCAAACCAAACATTGCATTCCTGAGAACGCTTATCAAACATCCCCCGCTAGCTGGTGCCCTGACAACTTGGGAGATATTTTATAAAAACGCTAAATTCTTTACGTATTTTCTCATAACTCACATGACATGAAACCGTCTCTTCTTTAAGTCATCACCCCTAAACCCATCTAGTGTATGGTGTGGCTTGGATTTTTTTAAACAAAAACAAAACCATTCAAAAAGAGTTTCAGGTGCAAACGATGGTTTTAAAGTTAATTTTCCTTCTAACGTCACATCCAGGTGCAGAGATTTGATCCGATTTTGAACTGACTTTGGGTAAAGCTGTTCCTCCTCTCTCAGGGAGCGAGAGAGAAACGTTAATGAGTTTTCCATCAACATCTCTTAGAGCTTAATGGTGGAGCTGAAAGGTTAACTCTGTGCCCTGTTGACTCTCTTTTGATAGATTTCTTGTGAGTAAGATTCTCAGGAAGCAGCGTTATCTCATGCTCTGTAACTAGTAGTTCCCCAGCTACTATATGTTGCTCCAATAGGAGCACTAGGAGAAGACGAGGTTAAAGGACACAACGTATTAGCTTTCATCCATTAGCAGCCTATAGTAATCGGACTAATAAGACCAGAATCTCATCGAGTTGCGATGGTCAACATCTAGACAGAAACATCAAACTGCAGGAACGTATGCTAATTTCCAGCTGAACCACACTAAATTGGTACTTACGACACTTTTGTGAGAATTTTTACATACAGCAGGGTCATGTGGAGCTTATGCCATAATTGCAACCATGCATACTGTGACAAGAAAATTACATTCTAAAACTGTGGGTACCCTTCCATTAAAGAAAGGAAAACTCACTATGGACACTTAAATAACCTAGAAATGACCAGTGGAACAATAACAAAAAGACTACAGAAAATCAACTCATGAAAATCAGACATTGCTTTTGAATTGTGGTCCAACAGGATGATTTTTAAAACTAATAAGACTGGCCTGGAATAAACAATTCTACCCCTAGAAAAAACCATAGGGACGTCTTTAACTAAGGTCGTCATCGGCTTCTCAAGTGTCTTCAGTCTGGTGGTGTAGACCACACTGAACATGGACTACAGAGACCTGAGGAGAGTCTCGTCTCTGGAGATACCAGGTTTGGACTAAATAACATCTCCTGATGTGGAAGTACTAAATAAATAATATGCAAAACCCTCAAAGAGTTCTAGTGTGGGAAAATGACTCTTAATTAACCAAAAAATATACAAATGACATGCCATAAAACATTTCATTAAATTACATAATAGTATTATGAAATGGAAATGGATGTAAAGCTCTACAGTTTTATTTCTGTCTTAGCCGTTAGCAAAATAAAAGCGGGCTGCATGGTGGTGCAGTTGGTAGCACTGTTGCTTTGCAGCAAGAAGGTCACAGGTTTGATTCCCGGTGTAACCGGATCTGCTTGTGGGCCTGCGCCTGCCAACGACTTCACACTACAGCAAAGCCACTCGGACAAAACACACTGCATCTCTTTCAATACTGTTCTTCCACACGTTTTGGAAAGAGTTATAGCAGGTTTGTTATTAATCAGGGGTGTCCAAACTTTTCAAGACAACGGCCAAAATTTCCAAGTTAAAAGTCCTTAGGGGTCACAAAATGTAGATTTTATTAAAAAATGCAAAAAAAGATTTTTTTATAAATTGTGGATTTTGTTTATTTGTACTGAATGCAACATTTTAATGAACAGAATTAACCGCCTACGTCCCTCCCTCTCTGCTCATGCTGCATCCATTCTGGTTCATAGTCTTGTTACTTCTCACACTGATTACTGTAACTCTCTCCTCCATGGTCTCCCTCAGAAATCTCTCCATAAGCTTCAACTGGTCCAGAATTCAGCAGCCCACATCATCACTCAAACCCCTTCCTTTCATCACATCACTCCTGTTCTTCTTGAACTTCACTGGCTACCCGTTAAGTTCAGAATCATTTTTAAACTCCTTCTATTTACATTCAGTGCCATCCATAACCTTGCTCCGCCCTATCCGTGTGACATTGTCACCATTGCTACCTCCTCCCGTTCCCTCTGATCTCCCTCTTCGTTCCATCTCACTGTGCCCTCTTCCCACCTTGTTACTATGGGAGGCAGAGCGTTCAGCTGTTCTGCTCCCAGACTCTGGAACTCACTGCCACCAGACATCCGTAACTCGGAATCTCTTCGCCTTTTTAAATCCAGGCTCAAAACTCACCTAGAACTCATTGAAGCTGCACTGTTCTTCTTCACTGTTTGTTTTATTGTGTTTGCTTTTACCTGTTTTTAACTGCTTATTTTATCATGTTTTTTATCAATTGTTTTATTGTACATGGGTGTCTTGAAAGGTGCTTTTAAATAAAATGTTTTATTATTATTATTATTAACTACATATTTGCTTTCTTGTAGCAAAGGATCCTTAAATCTGTGTAAATACAAACATGAGTCATGGAGGTTTTCCTGTTAGAACAGCATCACATTTCATGGATTTGATTAGTTGATTGTTTTCTAGTTTCTTGGTCTTGAGAATAAATTTGAATCCATATTTAGTCAAGTTTAGTGAAGGTTTGAGGGTTTTTTTAATCAGAAAATTGTATTAAAAGAACAAACTTGAATAATAAAATATGAACCTAACCTTTAACATCTAAAAGGGATTTTTAGTTCAACTGTATTTTTGGTAGTTCTTCCTGACATTAGTAAACTTTTTTTACAGCACACCAACATCCTGATGGAGGACTAAATTCTACCATTCTTGAAATCCAGGCAAGGGCCACACAAAGTCACTCCGAGGGCCACAAGTGGCCCCCGGGGCCACACTTTGGACATGCATGTTTCTTATCGCCTAAATGTTTTCTTTATTACTGTAATTTGTTATTAAAACACGATATTGTCTTTGTTTTGTAAAGAATGTAAAGAATGAATGTTTTAATGTATTTACAGATTTAGCAGGCCTGGCCGTTTATTTAAATGTAGAATTATTCTGTATATTCTGTCAGTTCTGATGTAAATAAATCTAAAGGTTCATTCAAAAAGAAGTTGTAGTCCTTGGCTTCCTCCAATGAAGAAAGACTACAACTGTGAATGTGTCCGGACCAATCAAAGTGCTCAGCGTCAACGAGCCAACGTAACTTTTATGAACGTGTTAAAACATAACTTTCGTTAGTCGTATGTTCAGCCAATCATTTACTGTGATGTAATCGGGAAAACAGAAGCCCCCGAGCAGATCTACACCGGCTGCATCCTGTCTGCATGGAGTAGCGTGTTCCCCATGCATGTGTGGCCTCCTCTGTGTACTTCAGTTTCCTCCCACAGATCACAACATGCCTGATAAGATAGTTATTGTAAGTCGCTTTAGAAAAAAGTGTCTGCTAAGCAAATAAACCCTGGGAGAGCGTTGGTCAGAAGTGATTCCCCGTGTGTACTTTACCTGAACCAAACGTTGGTTCAGTGCGGATTCAGACACTATAAATACACACACACTACTACACAACCACTTAGACTGACCTCATCTCAGCTGCTGTCTGTCCCCTACTACACCTAACTGAGAGTTGACGCTATGTAAAATGGTATTGTTCCATAGTACTGGAGTGTTTTTATGAGTAACGATTACTAGAACACAACCATAGTATCAGACCAACATCCGACTGGGGCATACGTCATCATCATCATCATCATTAGAACTTCACTAAACAACCAGCACAAGCAACATTCATCATTCCACTAAATAAACACCGGGTTAAATATTGTTGGCTGTCTTTATGAAGTACACCCTCAGGACACAAACCTCCATTAGCTTTCAGATTTGTCACAAATGAGCTGATTTGTATCATTTTGTGATAATCTGTGCTGGATGATTATTTAATGAAGCCTGTAAAGACCAAATAAATGCTGATACATCTGCTGAGCAGGCTGTCTACTGAGAAGAGCTGCTGTGAAACCAGGCTGATTATCATCAACATCAAATGACTTGATAGGTTTTTATGTATGCAGACAGAGTCCAGAGTAAATTTACTTCAGCGAATGGGGACAAACGTGTTCATCACAAAGTGCATTAGTATTGGTATTAATTTATTTTCCTCCTCATTGCAGCTCGGCTATGTTCTGTAATATTCATCTGCTCACAAAAAGTCTCTCTTCCATCAGCGCCTCTCTCAGTCTGTTTTGTTAAGGGAGCTGAAAGTGTCCTTAATGCATTTTGCCTCCCTCTTTTATAAAGGTACGAATCTGGATAATTGAACGTCTCTTTTGACCTCCTCAAACAGACTTCCACGACCCGGGCCAACTAAAATCAGGATTTCATTCTGTAAAAACAATCTCTATATTAATTTATAGAGCAATCGATGACCTGGAAATGAGTTACTGTCTTAATTTGTCCCTCCAGAATCAGCGAGTGTGAAGAAGTTTGACATTTAAGGGGACGAAGCTTTAAGTGTGAAGGAACAAAATTCAAGAACTCGCCTGAACAATGAAGTTCTCAAGATGGAAACTTTTAAGAGTCGGTTTAGCTCCCAGCCAACAATCAATCATGTTATCCATGAAATAACTCAACAAGATATAGAACTGACTTCAAAGAAATAGGAATTTATTTTTAGGCATGACTGATCTGCCAAACAGCTGGAAACCTGACACGACACCAAGATCTGTGATGTGACAAATTCAATATTCACCGTGGCAAAATAGTCCACTATAACTTCATGATAACTTCATGTCACACCAAACGTTATGAAGCAGTGTTTGATGGTAAAGTGTTGAAGCACATTAAACTTCATTCAATCTATTACAATGAAGATTAAAAGGAAAGTGGGTTCCTGCAGCGAGGGTTTGAACAACAGCATCACACCTGCTGCAGACAGCTCTCTGAACCACCTCAGTTTGAAAAACTCTTCTCCATTTCACATTACATAGATACTGTTTTAATCCCCAGACAGGAAACTCACAATTCCAGCTTCAACCGCAAAATTCAAATAACACAAAATTCAGTAACAGGGCATGATTTTAGACACAGAAACATGCATGTTAAAAATGATGGGTTAGGGTGCAGATGGTGAAGTGTATACCGACATGTGGAACAGTTCAGCACATAAAGAAGGGCCTTGCCACAACCGACCGACTGGTAGAACATCTGCAGCAGCCTTCTGCAGATGTTGAAGGACGCCAGCCTTCTGAGGAAGTTCAATCAACTGTCTGTTATACACAGAGGGTCCGTGATGACAGTCCAGTCCAGTTTATCATCCAGCTGCACTCCCAGGTATTTGTAACTGTGTCTGACCTCCACACAGACACCTCAGATGGTCACTGGTACTGGGTGAGGCCTGGACCTCGTGAAGTCCACCACCTTCTCTTTAGCCTTGGTGGTGTAGAGGTGCTGGTGGTTGGAGTCGCACCAGAAGAAGTCCTGGATAACTTTCTGTACTCCTCCTCCTCCCCCCTCCTGATGTAACCCACAATAACAGTGTCATCTGCAAACCTCCGTTTGTGGCATGACTCAGTTGTGCTGAAGGTCTGGTGTGTACAGGGTGAACAGGACTGAAGACAGCATGGTCCCCTGCAGTGCGTCAGTGCTGCTGACCAGTGTCTGACCTGCAGAGTAAGGCCAGTTTCCTCTGTTGGTGGCAGCACTGGAGGAGATGTGATGTAGAGAGGTAGACCTAAAAAATCAAATTCCATAAAAAGTGACTGGTCCAGCACAAGTCCCGTGTGTCAGATTTACTCAGAGACAGTTGGGAGTTTTAAGGGTGGAAATGTGAAAAGCCACTTTGACGTAAAGCAACAACAATGTCTCAGTAGTCTGTCTGTCATCACATCGTCAGTGTCGAGGTTTAGGCAGCTCACTGAAGGCAAACAGCTACTGTAACTGCCTCACAAGCAGGAAGTGCAGATTAAAGCGATCAGTCCTGTAACGCTCGCCCCGGTCCGGGCCGGCCAAAAGTTACCATTACCGGGAAAATGTCCAATGGCCAGTCAGCCAGGTGCCATCAGCGTAAACGGCTCAACGCGGGCTGTGAGGAGTTCGCGCTGGTCGATCCAGACCCATACGCCTCCTTACTCTGGACACAGGTCTGGGCACAGCACCTGGTCCATTGGGCTGCACTTATTATTGGTGGAGATGCAGCGCTATTTCTGCACACAGATTGAGTTATTGGTGGGGACACGTCACCTCCATCCATGCCAAATCTACGCCCATGTTCACAAGCTAGCAATAGCATGAAAACAGTGTCTCTATTTTTCTTTGATTGTAAGTTGTAAGCACATTTAATAAAAGGGATTTGAGTCACTAGTTGTTGATCTTTGATTTCATCTAGAAATCAGAGTTAAACCTTTGAAAATCAAGTTTGAGAATCCCTGGTTTATAAAATAGCCTCCACTGGAACCGCTTTGACGTTTTTTACATTAAAATTATTTTAAGATGATATTTTAAAAAATCACTTTGTAACTGGCCCTACTGTGACTAGCTGTTAGCTTATCAATCTAGTCAGTACTCCTCTATTTCTCCAAACTGAGGTCTGTCATAGAGCCATCTCCAGCAGGTAAACCATTAATCCTTCATAATCTTTCCACTGAAACCCACTTCAGCAGATCTGAACTCTCCCAGATTGTCCCGGCTGGTTGTGAGTGAAGGTAAAGGACCGCGGAGCGTCTCACCGTGGAGGCAGCGTATCCCTCCTCCACCAGGATGTTTCTAGCACAATTATTAATGTGCTTAAAGCGGTCAGGACCCAGCAAAATACCACCGTACCACCGAGACACGACCACCACCACGTCACGCACGTCCAGAATCTGCAGTGGGAGAAAAACACGTGAAATTAGTGTGAATTCAGAGAGCTGAGCAGGACACTAATATGCTAAACTGACACATCACCTTTCTCTGGAGGCTGAATATTTCACACCAGATGTGTTATAGTGGAGGAATTGTAATAAAATGTTTCTGTCTCGGCCGCCAATCTAAAGCTGCAGGTCTGTGAGGATTTAAGGTGGATTTCTCTTTATGTTTATGAAATACAAATGTGTGCATTGGATTAGAATCACAGCTGAAATCTGTTTTTTTTTTTTTTTTTTTTACAAAACAACAAAAAACAAGACATAAAACATAAAACAGGGGTGCACTTTTTTAGACTGTCACATTGATGTCTTTAAACTGTGTCCATTTAGACCAGTTTTGTTCAAAGGCATTCATTTTGAATCGGAGAAGATACGTCAGCTTCTCCATTTTGTATATCTCCTCCATTAGGTCCATCCATTGTTCCATCTTTTTCATCCAGTCTTGTAATGACTTTCTTAGCCGCAACCAACAGAATTTTTAAAAGATAAGTGTCCTCCTTTTTTATCATCCCTTCCGGAAACAGGCCCAGGTGTAAGACCTGTGGCTCTCTAAGTATCTTACATTTAAATAATAATTCTATTATCCCAGACACATCTGACCAAAATGGTTGTAATTTTTCACAAGCCCAAAAAACATGTAGGTGGTTGACATTAATGTGTCCGCACTCTCTCCAACATTGTTGATCTTTTTTAGTTTGTTTATTTTTTATCTTGGGTGTGATAAAAAATCGCATCAAGTTCTTCCAGCCAAATTCTCGCCAGCTCCTGGAGCTGGTGGAGCTGGTTTGAGTTCTACACATTAAGTGCCAATCACCTTCTGATATTTCTCTCAGCATTTCTTTTTCCCATTTCTGTTTTATGTTAAATGAATTATCCCTGTTGTCATTGCTTATACAATCATATAATTTAGAAATTGTTTTTGTTGGCATCTGTTTACTAGAATTTATGATCATTTTCACTAACATGCTGCCGTTAACTGATAAATGTGGTTTTACTTGTGTGTCATAAAAGTGTCTTAGTTGCACATATCGAAAATAGTCTTTGTTTTCTAGTTTGAATTCTTTTCTAACTTTTTCGAATGATTTGAAAGTGTTCCCATCGATCAAAGTACCTATTGATGTTATGCCTCTTTCCCTCCATCTTTCCAAGGTCTGGTCAGTCTCTCTTGGTCTAAAAAGGCTGGAACACGAAGGCCATATCAACAAACTGCTATCTCCCCTTAATTGGTATCTCTTTACCATCTCCATCCACACTGATAGTGTTTCTCTTACAGAAAAATGATCATCTTCCTGAAGTCTGGCCTGTTTTTCTCCCAATCTGGCCTGAGGAGGAGTTGTACTCTGGTTCAGTTCTACCTGTTTCCACCTAGCAGTATAGTCTGGCGCACACCAACACACAATATACCTCATCTGGGCAGAGTAAAAATATTCAAGGTGAGACCTCCCTGTTCCTTCTTTAATTGCAATGTTTTAAATTTAACCCTTGGCTTCCCGCCCGCCCATATAAACCTGGAAATGTGTCTGTCCCAGGTCTTAAACTGAGATTCTGGGATTCTATTTGGGAGAGAAATAAACAAGTACAACAATCTAGGTAGTATGTTCATTTTTATCACTTCAATTCTTGAGCTAAAATCCATAGTTAATGCTGACCATTTTGATAGGTCTCTATTCAAATTATTGTTGGCCCCGGTGTAATTTGCTGTGTAAAGTTTATTCAAATCTTTTGTTATCTTGACTCCTAAATATTTTATAGCTTCTGAGTCCCACGTTAGGTTATAATCCTTTTTAAGTATATTATCTGGATTATAATTAATACAAAGTGCTTGTGTTTTAGTAATATTAAGTTTATAACCCAACTTTTTACCAAATTCGGTTAGAAGATTAAACAGTTTGGGAATAGACACATCCGGGTTTTGAAGGTAAGTGATAATATCATCAGCAAATAATCCTATTTTATGTTCTTGTTGTGCCATCATTATTCCTCTAAGGTCATTATTTTGCCTGATTTCTTGGGCCAAAGGTTCAATAAACAGGGCAAAAAGTGAGGGACTTAGGCAGCATCCCTGCCTAGTGCCTCTATAAAGTCTGAATCTGTCAGAGAGAGCGCCGTTGATCTTTAATCTAGCTGTTGGTTCGTCATAAAGGGCTTGAATACTCCTTATGAAGTGGCTACTGAAGCTCATCCTCTCCATGAAGGGCCAGCTCACTCTGTCAAAGGCCTTTTCAGCATCAAGGCTGAATAAGACTCCACTTAAGTTTTTCCTATTTATCGTGTCTATTACTTGTATTGACCTTCTAACATTGTCCTGTGTCTGGCGCCCTTTTATAAATCCTGTCTGGTCTTCGTTTATTAATTTTGGTAGAAATATTTCCATTCTTTTGGCTATTATTGAAGTATAAAGTTTATTGTCCACATTAAGCACTGAGATTGGTCGATATGACTCACAATGCTCTTTATTTCTGCCTTCTTTTGGAATTATGGAGATGACAGCTTCCTTCCAAGAGGGTGGGATAATAGCGTTTTTAAGTGTCCAGTTGAAGGACTCTAATGACATGGAGGAAACTTCCTCTTTAAAAACCCTGTACCACTAGTTAGGGAAGCCATCACCCCCAGGGCTTTTATTGATCTTCAATTTATCGATTGCCTTGTCCAATTCCTTCCTAGTTATTGGTGTTGTTAATGCTTCATTCTGTTTTATATCCAATGTAGGGAGATCCAAAGTCAACAAATAGTTTTGAATTTCAGTCAAGTTTATATCACCAGGTGGGGAATATAACATTTTATAGTAATTTCTAAAGATAGTTGGAATCGTGTCTGGATCAGAAGTTAAACTGTTTGAGTAGGGATCCCTAATTTTATATATTGAGTGTTTAATTTTTTGGCTCCTGAGGCGCTACGCTAAGATTTTTGTTGCCTTTGGTCCTGATTCATAAAATACTTGTTTAGTGAATCTCATTTTCTTTTCCAATTCTCTCAATGTCATATTGTCCAAGAGTTGTTTTAAGGTTTTTATTTCATTTAATAAGTCCTCACTATGGTCAATTTGGCGTCGCTTTTCTAGATCTCTCAACTGCTTTTGTAGATTGTCATGTTCGTGTCTTTCCATCTTTTTAATAAAGGATGTTCTAGAGATTAAATTACCTCTCATTACTGCTTTAAATGTATCCCAGATTATTGTAAGTTCCACCACATCATCTTTGATCAAACTTATACACTCTTGTATTTCCGCCTTTAATTCTTGCACGATTCCTTTTTTGTTCAAAATTCCAACATCTAGTCTCTACTGAGTCACACGTTTAAACTCTTCCAAATTTATGGTCAGGTGAACAGTGTTATGATCCGATATATCCGCAGACCCAATAGCACAATCTAGTACCCTATGTGCCTATCTGTAGTATTCATCAAAAAATAATCTATTCTAGAATAAACCCTGTGGGTCGCTGAATAGTGTGTGTAATTCTTCTCTGCTGGATGAAAATCCCTCCACACCTCAAATAACCCATTTTCTTTTATTAAAAGTTTAATTTTTTTAGATAAATTGTGCTTGCATTGTCTAGTGCTTGTTGTATCCAACTAGTTCAATATAATATTCCAATCACCTGCACAAATTTAAATGCCTTCGCTTAGATATGTTATTTTCTCAAAAATAAACATAAGAAAACACAGATCGCTTTCTGGAGGTACATATAAATTAACTAAAGTAATCATAATTAACTCTGCCTTTTACAATGACATATCTACCATCTTTATCTTTTTCTTCTTTGATCAATTCAAAATTAAGGTGGTTAGATTTTAATGTAATGACCCCCCTCCTTCTACTATTTTTACATGAACTATTAAAAGAGTTAGTATAGCCTAATTTTTTCATTTTTTCATGCTCATTTCTAGACATGTGAGTTTCTTGTAAGAATACCACCTGTGCTCCCATCCTTTTCAATTTGGCAGACACCTTTTTCCTTTTTATAGGATTGCCCAGGCCATTAACATTCCAAGACAATACATTGATCTTATGTGACATCGTCTTTTTCGTGACAATGAAATCTTTTCATTGATAATGTACAGGATAAAAATATACAGCCTCCTTGGGCTGCTAAAATGAATCTAGACACCATGAATCCTCTGAAGGTTTCCTCTGGTATCAGCAACACTTTTTGTCTTGTTCTATAACAGCTACTGTTCCTGAGCAATTTTTCTCAAATTGGAGGGCTGTATTTTCCTGCTGAAAGAGGACACTTCCATCAGGGACTGCTGTTGACATAATGGCCTGCAACAATGTTGCCCTCTGAATGGCAAATAAGAAAATTTTCCAAAATGCCAGTCTGAATTTTCCCCTGATACAAAGAGGAAATTTGGGCTCAGCGGTGTGACACACACAAAAAGTGCAATCTGTGACTTGAGGGGAACCATTCACATCTGGCTGAAAGCATCCTCGGCTGAATCGGATCCATCTTTATTCATTACCGAACACTTCCACATTCACTGGCAGGAGGCACAAATCTAAATGAGGAAACGGGTGGAAAGGCTCAAAGGGAGGAATGAGACGGAGAAAACAGGTTTAAGGAGAGAGCTCTTCACGGTAATGGATCAGAAACTTGAGAGTGCGACAAGTAGCAGATTAATCAGCGTGTCACCAAAAATGAGCTGGAAGATCTGATCTGATCAGTCCTCGTATAACAGACAGGTTGGTCACAGATATTGACAAGACTGTCAGTTTTTATGAGAGGAAAAAGCCACAGACTGCAAACAAATAATGGACAGATCTGAGATAGCAGACATTAGTTTGTGAATTGTTTAAAAACTCTGAATCAAGCATCAGTCTGTTCTTCTAAAAGAATCCACTTTTTAGCTCCGTGATACTAAAAATACACCGATCCAGCTTTTTCAGGCCGGATTCTGATATTTGGGCTTTGTGAATCAGTCGATATCTGATATTAGGCTTGGGCGGTATCCAAATTTAGATACCGTCAAGCTTTCTCCACATTTTCCCGCAGTGTATGGTTTTACCGTGACCAGGGTTGGACTGGGACCATAGTTCAGTCCGGGCAATTTCAATCATGTCTCCCACTATGAGCACTTACAGCTGATGTTCAGTTCGGACGGCTACCACTGTCTATGAGCTCACGCCACAACAAGGAAGTGCTGAGTAAAACGAGCTGCTCAGAGAGTGAGCTGCACAAGCGCTCCAGACCGGCCCAGAGTTTCCATTGGCTCACCGGCAGTCCCGCCCTGACCGTGCATTTTTTTCATGACGGTATTGAAACTGATACCGCTGCTATTTTTAAACACCGGCTGTATGCGGTATTACTGTAATACCACCCAAGTCTACCCAATATCCACCAATACTAATGCAAACACTGACATATTGTAATATCAAACATAATACACCTCAAACATTATACAACTTGGACTAGAAAACCTAGGATAGGACAGGACAGGACAGGACAGCATAGGACAGGACAGGACAGGATAGGATAAAGTGCAGTAAATAATATCAGATTCATTATCGGCCAATGTTACCGATCCACCGATCCAGCTAAAAGGCCTGGATCAGCCCCGATATCCAATCCAGTATCGGTATCGGTGCATCCCTATGTGAAACCTGACTGAACAAAACTTTTTAGAAAGACATTTACTGATCAAGAAGCAAGAAAATATCGATATGCTGATTTATTGTGATGTTTCCTGTCACGATACTGTATTGATATTCAAAACAACAATCTTTTTTGATTAACAATTTACAAGCGAGGATTACCAGTGGTGATTCTTATTGTGTTGCATTTAAGAATCTGACCACTAGTTGGCAGCATTTATCACTTCCTTTGCTCCAACAGAACAACAAAACCTCACAATAGCACCAGTTTGGTGATTTAAAAAATGTATTCTGTAGTGAAAGCTTCCAGTGACATTTTTCCTACAATTAAATAATTTATTATATTAAATCACAACATATTATCTTGCTTACAGAATCACAATATATCGTATCGTTTCTCCTGTATTATGACACATATCGTATCACCACTCATCAGGAAGTGTCCACAACTACAGTGAGAATGATTATTTAACTTAGTGTCTGATAAAAGAATATGACACTTTTTAAATTCAGAGTTTATTACAAAGGCAGTGGTTGGTGGTGGGAACACAAACTAAAACCCTAAAACAGCCAGAAGGGCTTATGGGTATTTATACTTTTCTGTTAAATCAAAAAAATTCTGCTTAATTCAAAGAAATCAGGCTACATTATAGCCACAATGATCAATAGACCTTTTTCCTTTTTCTGCATTTGTTCAAGTGGTGAAACTTTCAAAGGCAGATGTGGGAGATTTGAGTAGCTAGCAGAGCAGAATAAAAAATCTAATTTGTAGAGAAGCTCAGGTTTTGTGTTCTAAGCAAAAACACCCACATCTTTTTACTCATTTCTGATGGACACAGAAGAAAGAAGCAAACAGATATGAGCAACACGACTAGAAGAAAGAGCAGCAAACACTTTGTCCCTGAAGACTACAAAACCATCAACTTAAAAAAGATCATCTTACAAAATTGAGGGTTTTTTTCCATTTCTAAAAGAGGAAGATCTTAAAGAGTAAATAGGTTGAATGTGACTGATCCAACATGGTCTGAGCTGGTCTCAAAGTTCATTACTGCCACCTTAAAACAACTCCAGTCTCAAAAATGTTGCAGTGGTTCGTCTGAACATTAAATCTTCATAGCGCCGCTCATTCACCATGACATGGTTAACTCTGTAATATATTCTGGTCTTCCTGCTGGAAGTTCCCCATCAGAATGTTAAACTGATGAAAAGTAAAACAGTGTTAAATTTAACAGCTTTAAAGTCTTTGAGATTGGAGTTGTTTTACGGGTGGAAGAGACAACTCTATGCAATGGCGTAGATTTGCTCATGACATTGGTGGGGACCGGGGTGGGGGTGGGGCTTTTGAGCGAGCGTAGAAACAAGAAGAGAAAAATAAAAGAGCAGCTCAGATCCGGGATGGTCCGGACCGGCCCGAAGTTATCCCACTGGGAAAATGCCGATGGCCAGTCCAGCCCGGTCCACATCCAGATCCGGGGCAGGTGCCGTCAGCGTGGGGGGGTTGGAGCGGGGCTCACGCTGGTCGATACAGACACGCCTCCTCCCTGTGGACACATGCAGCACAGCACCTCGGTCCACTGGGCTGCATGCATTAGTGGGGACGCAGCGCTATTTCTGCACCCTTGGATGGAGTTATTGGTGGGGACATTTCACCTCCGTCCATGCCAAATCTACGCCCATGCCTCTAAGCATTCATACTGTCAGCTACAGCTAAGTCATGGCTATAGGAGAAACCATGCTACATGCTTCCAGTTCCTGTGAAAAAGGTCTGTTATTGTTGTTGGTATTTAGGTTTAAATTTAAAGTCACAGCGAGGAAGATGTTTCATTAGAGACCAAACTTTAAATGTTGCTGCATAATGGATAATAACCAGTCTGATGAAATATAACTTCAAAGATCTTTTGTAGTTGGTTATGTGAACGACTGGAATAGATCAGTTCTGACCAGACTGGTGAAATTAAGCAAACTATATTTTATAAACCATCAGTTTGCTATGATTTTTACATGAAATGATTATTTTATCAGTAAACATTCCTGCTGGAAGCAGCCCAGGCTAAGTGCTACAGCTAGCTGCTGCTGCTTCTTACTAATACCCACAGGATTTTGAATAAATAACCAAAGACGACATATAGATTTATAAACAGCATTAGCACCGAGCAGCTATGGGCATTTTGAAATTAGTTGTTTTAAAATGACAGAGACCCACTTTGTCCCCACTGTAACCAGCTGTTAGCCTGTCAATCGATTCAGCCAGTCTCTACATTATCCACAACAGATAAGAACCCCACTTCAGAAGATCAAAACTATCTTTAAAAAGTACCATTATAAATACTGGAAACAACATGTATTTTAAGTCGTTTTGCTTAATACTAGAATTTAGGCTATTTATACCTCACCAGGTATAAAACTAAATGTTGTTTTAGCTTCAGAGAGACTTAATAATAATCCTCAAAAGCAAATATTTAAAAACGTCTAAGACTAAGTATATATTTGAACATGTAAAATAGATTTAATGAACGTGTTAGGAAGTATAAACACTCCTTTAGAGCATTAGATACACATAAAACACAGAATTCTTTTCCTTTGTTTAACCACTCACCAGTCTGTAATGGAGACTATTCAGCTACAGGCTGCCTGGTTGTCTCTATCGGCTGGCAGTGGTTCGGCGGTTGGCAGAAGGAAGAGTACAGCTGGTTTTCAGAGCCTGTTTGCTAATGAGGCATACGAAACAGGTGAATGTGACTGAAACACTGCAGGTTGTAAAATCAAAACGTGAGCTCAAAGATGCTGAATTCCAAATCGTTTGTCGTTACTCACATATTATTAATTCTAGCATTAACTTCTTTATATCTAAGCCCTGATCAAAGCCACCATCTACAATACTACAACACACTTTGATTAGTTGTTCATAGAAGGGATGATTGTGTGTGTGTTTTAATAGCTGACTGTTTTGGACGAATGCACTCAAAGACAGCTTGATTCATCTGAATTCAGTGCAGCAGATCACAGATTCTGACATGTCTGCACCAAGAATCCAATGCATTATTTCACAGGGTTTTATATCTGTAACAGGCTCCCGCTGGCTGCCGTCACCTTATAAATGAGTATGAACTTTAACACGAGTCGTGGATCTCATCTGACACGACGCAGCACCTGCTGGTAATGAGTATGACAGAACTACTCCGAGTCATCGCCCAGCTTTTATTACGCCAAACTTTTTTCTTTTTTGTTTTGTCACAAACCTCACACTGGCTTTTATTCAATATTACAGGGAAACAAAAAGTGTGAGGACAATTGGAGTTTTTTGTGCGATGTGGGCGTGTGTGTGTGAATCATAGTGCCATCTGACAGCACAGCCCAGTCACTAGTGCCTCTTTCATATCTGAAAGAAAAGGATTGATCACAGATTAAGAAGCCAAAGTTCTACTTCTATAAATACTACTGCAGTCATCTGTACAAATGGAGTTTTTTTTATAAAGAAATATTCCTTTTGAAATTCAGAATTGTTCCCCAAAATGACTAGAAGAATTCATTTTTGAGAGATTATTTAAAAGTTTTAATAACTCTTAAACAGTAACTTAATGGTATTTATAATCATGTATTAGAAAATCTGGTACTCGTTAAACAAATTTTACACACATTTTTATCGATATTTCAATGTTTTCTCATATTTTTGATAAGTTGGGACAAGGACAACAACAGCATAAAGGTTTAGTTCACCTTCACATCATGTTAACAAGTTTAAACAGCAGCACACTCTTTCAAAGCATTTCAAGATATCCTTTGATATAAAATGCCTCCCTGTAGGACTGTGATGTTCATAAGTAAAGATGAGGAAAAGAGCAGCTCCTTTATGAAATAAAGAATGGGTATAAAGAACAATGTGTCGAGAATAATGCTCCTAAAAGTAAGACTCAACTTTGGTGCTCAACATCATCAAATGATTTAGATTTATGAAAGTTTTCTGTATGTAAAAAAACAAACAAACACATTTTCATCATAATAAAATACTTAAAAGTTCACTAAAGGATTGTGCATCTATTTCAGGTGTGATTTAAGGTGTTGTTCATTCATTTATGCATCCTCATTCTGTGCTGCAAACCAATCAGCAGCTCCCTGCAAGGGAGCATTATGCCCACATTTAAAGGAAGAATTCTGCACATGCTTAAAGGCACACTAGGCAGTTTTAGCTTGTTTTTAGCACCCCCTAGTGTCTGTTTTAAATCACTGTCATAAAAATGAACTGTTGACCCCCCCTCCCGCTGTGCGTCTGTGTTTCCATCAGATAAAGGTTTTCTTTGATTCTTTAGAGGATCCGCCCCAATGGATCTCTGAGCTCATATCTATGATGTCTGTGTCTTCAGCTCGTCTGTCCTGAGCAGGTTCTGAGGTGGAAACATGGATTGATGTAAAGCGTTATGCTTCTCGTGAGATACGTGACTTTGTGAGACTTCAGGGCACTGGACCAGAGACTCAGAAGTTACAAACGTGGTATTCTGGATCCAAGCAGCAGATGGTGCTGAGTGACTTTTCATTAACCCTGTAAAGGGTCAGATTAGCACAGACTGGCTCAAGGAAAAGATTTAAAATATGAAAAGTTACAAAATGTGCCTGTAAATATAAACACGTTTTAAAAAATTCCAGCCGTGACTAAAAGCATCTGATTTCCATTTCGCATGAAATATTTAGCAGGTCATAAAAGTTGGTGAATCTTAAGAAATCAGGTGCACTGTTCCTTTAACAAAGAGTCCCTGTTGTGCCTCAACAACTGCAACCAGATCAGTACAAATTGCTCCAACCTGCTCTTCTTCTTGAGTCTGCGCCTCCATAGAATTAGACTTGTTTGCTTTTAAAATCTGATGCAGATGAGAAACAGATAACAGGAGCAATAAAGTAGCATCAAGAACAAGCGCTGCCGTGAATTCACCTGTGAAAGTTTTTGTACTAACTAGGAAAACTTCCCAGAGCTTTGCTCCATATCTGCTGATGATAGGTGCCATTCAGCGCACCTCTCTGCAGCGAACAGGACAATCAAAGAGAACCACCTAAGAAATGAAGCAGAATAAAAGCTGCACACAGTTTGCCTACATGATTGAACTCCTAATCAGGGCTGATTTTATGGAAATAACAGATTCAGAGGAGCTCATTATAATTTAGTTTCTTTCTTGTGTACTGTCACAACACACAGTTTCAATCCAGAATAAATAATAGTGATGCTGTTGGAGAGCAGAAAACTCAATTGTTTCTCAATAAAAGAAAAAAAATCATGTAAATGATTTCATTTTACTGCAATAAAACTGTAACATATCTGAATCTGTCACAAAACTCCTGTTGAGACGTTTAAGCTCCTCAAAAGGGATGGATGGAGGCGTTAATCTGCTGACTTACACAGCAGACCTGAGCTGAGCTTCATCTGATCTGACCTTTTCAACTAGATTTCATTATTAAAACACATGATTAGGGTTTGATGCTTTTAAAAGGTGATACTGTCACAATTCCTACGGGAAATTCAAAATGTGGTACTTGATGTCTGTATTTGAGTTTAATAAGTCATCAGAAACGTTACATCCTCTTTGTGGGAGACAACGTGGGATGATAAAACGCTGAGATACAAAACAAATCACATTGTACATGTCAGCCAATGAGGTGGTCTCAGAAAAGGCTTTGAAACCAAAGAGCTGGACTGTAACATGACCTGGCATCCAATCAGCTGGGTGCATCAAGTAGAAGTTTGTTTCTAGTCTGCAAAGTTAAATCTAGAATGTGTTTACAGTCAGCCTGAATGTCACCCACCATCTTTCATACCAGCATTTTAAACCAAGATCCTGATGGTGTTAGGGCTGTTTGATCTCATGCAATATTGCAAGATCTTGTGAAATCTTTCAGGTTATTCGATGCCATCATGAAAGTCTTATAACAGCCCATTATTCCACATAAACCCTAAAAAAACAACTTTTTTCAGGGATGAAGAAAGAGCAAACTTTAGCTTTTTAAAGCAAATTGAACAAATCTACTTCTTCGTTTAATGGACTTTGATTTTTATTTGACCTAAAAACCAAAATGTGTCCATTACTCCTCTGAAAACTGGACATGTGAAAGTATTTAAATGTGAAGGCGACATTTTGACAGATCAGAAACCTGAAAGTGGAGCAGCTACATCTAATTCACTCATCCTTAATTTGATATTCCCACTTGCACCTTTCCTGCTGTGACATAACACGTTCTGTGAGAGACGTCCTAATCTACTCTGATGGAGTAATAAATCAGAAAACCCAGCTCGACACCAAACCTGGCAGCTTGAAAACTTTACAGGTTTTTTACTGTAAAATTCTGCTCCTAAAAGACTTGTGTACATTTCCAGCAACATCTAGAACAGAAAGGATACAAAACCACAACCCAAAGAATGTGGTTTTGTACTGAGGTCTCTGGGGAGGTGCTTCCTGATAACAATCCCAGTGTAAAAGTCGCAGCAGATGCCAAATTATGCAGGCAGTGAAAATGAACAGGGCAGTTTAGAACAGACACCAATTAAAGATGCAAAAGCCCATAAAGCTGACTGCACCCAGCAGATTCCACAATGAGAATGTGATATCAATACTGTGTTCTTTAGGGAGCGTTTCCTCTAAAGAACACCGTTTAGTATGCAGCTGAAAGGAGCCTGTATTCAATGAAATGATAACCTGTAGTAAATGGAGCAATCTCCCCCCTGCGGCTGTCTCGCCGTCGTCCTCGCAGTCCTGCAGGAAGCTGTGCTTGTCCTCGCAGTAAATTCTGCAACAGACAGAACACCGACAGCTCGGCATTAGGCGGCGGAGCATCAAGACATTTTGGTCAAAGTGTGACGCTGTGACACCGGCAGCCTCTTCACAGGAAAAGTTTGTTACGCGGTCTAAATGTCAACATCTCCTCCCTGTGAGTAATGACCACGCAGGCAGGGCCTCGACAGCTTGACACTGACCTCATTAGGCCATGTAAAAGACACAAAATGTACACACAGAGATGTGTCAGGACCACGCACACACACACACACACACACACACACACACACACACACACACACACACACACACACACACACACACACCGTGAGACAAAAACTCAATTCCCATAATACAAAGAAAAAAGCCTACATTTGCTCAGGTGATTGCAGTAATGTTCTCTTTAGAATAGTTATCTCATTTTCATCTCTACTAATGTGATGCACTCTCAAGCATAAAGACCTGATCTGCATAATAAAGTCTCCATCAGGTTTATCCTGGAACAGCATGCAGATCATCTGAAGTTCTCCTACTAGTCCTCGTGTTGGGGGGCTGTGGTTTCAGTGTTGCCATGGATACAAGCCATGAAGCAACAATGACAGGTAAAATATCTCATGATAAACTCTACATGAGCTATAGGACTAAATCTGCTCTGTGCTGCAGCAGACTGAACCCAACTAAACACTTCTATTAAAGCTTCGAGCTGCAGTAATAGGTGTCTATGTGCTTCTAAGTGTTGTTATGAAATGTTTACACAAATACAATAGTGTTATGTATTTGTCAGATTGAAAATAACAAACAAAAACAAAGAAAGGACCTGGTATTGAGTTTGGGATAAGCTAACTTTTTTCTGGGTCTATAGCCCATTCCCCTGTTGATGACCCGTGTTCAGTACAGGTAACAGTGTAACTAAAACTGGATGCTTCATTTTACATTTACTACACTTCATTAATGTTTTTTCTCATTTTTAATTCTTAAGATTTACGAGGCTACGACTCAACGAGTGCAAACGTTTCCTGAGCAGATCACAATGTTCAGATCAAAGTGTGGAGGTTAACTAACTGAGAGAGAAATCAGTTCAACAGGCTGACTGAGTTTAAGAGTCCTCAAAGTCAGGATGAAGCGCTCTCATTTTACACCCCCCCCCCCCCTGTATATTAGACTTCACCAACCTGTAGGCGTAAACATTATGAGTGGCGCTGGCGATCTTCTTATTTTCATAAAGTTTCTCCAGAACTATTTTAACCTGCAGAACAAACAGAGATTATATGAGCACAGATTTAACTTCAAACTGCATCGGACCAGCGGATGTTTCTGGAAGCTGAACTCCAACAGTGAGTTAAACTAAACATCACGCTGTCTGAATGACAGCCTCTGAGGTCAGGGTGTTGTCTGACGCTGCTGACTAATGCAGATTAGTCAGCTGTTTAAGAGGCCTTATTACATCTCCTATAAATAAACTGATTCCAGTCTATTAGCTCTCATTTGGGGTTTAAGCTCTCATTTGGCAGGAAATAAAGTGTTGTTTTTTCAATGCACTGCAGAAAATCAGTTCCCTTTTAGGCAAACAAAGTCCGTTAAACTGGAACCCTTCAAATGTCAAATAAACGAAGCTATAAGCTAATATAATAAACACTGACATAAATGAGAAAATAAAGTTAATTCTTTAATGAAACCCTGTTCTTTACAGCTTTGGGTAATACTGTCAGTGTTGTCTGACCTCTAACAACATTCTCTGATGACAGATTTACTTTGAACTCTTTTCCACTTCAGAGAAACATTTCATCACTTGCTTCCATCGGAGTCTTTATTCATTCTAATTTCACATTTTCAGATGATACATTTGACCAAATATTCTCTAAATTTACAAAACTTACAACGTTTGTGTTGGTTCATGTTACGACCCGGCTCGTTGGGTCACAACATAAAATGGAGACTGAACACATAGGAGGATCTTCTAAAAAGTTTTTATTAAAAGAGAGCCATTTCTCCTAAAATCTCCGGCCTCTGCCTGGCTGGTGGCAGCTCCAGTGTTGCTCCTCCTCAGGCCTCTCCCAGCAGGCTTTATGCCTGCTGTCCCAGGTGCAGCCCAATTAGCAATCAGGGCCATTCAGATTGCTGCACCATCACAACCTGGCCAGGGAAAATGCAGAGGGGCGTAACAGTTCAGTTCAACTCAGTCCATCCACACTAGCTGTTAAATGTTCAGCTGTGAAGATGAGACATTAAGAAGGTTAAAGTTCATTAAGGCGTTAAAACAGAGCTGCATGAACCTCTTTCTGAATCTAAATCAAACAGAATAAAGTCAAGATTTTGCACAATGTTGTGCTGAAATCCAGACGTTTATAAAAACTGGAATTTAATCCCCTTGAGCTGAAAGACGTCCTGGATAATAATCAGCCTGGTCCAGGTGTGTGGACCCTATGGCTCGTTTCCACTGCAGGGTCTGCGGGTCGGGGTGGACCATCGTAGTCCGGTATGGGTCCACGATTTCAGGAGAGCGTTTCCATCTGCAGTCGGACTGTCACTTGGCAGGCAGGGTTAAATGTAAATGTGTGCTGTCACGTCATACCAGCACTGTCCTTAACTTTTCTATATGAGGCTTTAAATTTATCCAGCTTGGCCCGACACTGTTTCGCCATCCGTTCCAATCCTTCAGCTGCATCCTGTGAAACTTCTTTATAAACTCTTTCATTTCTTACTGATCCATCTGTTCTAGGTCGTCCTGAACGCAGCTGATCGCTGAATGTTTGGAGCTCTGAAGGTGACTGAACCTCGCTGCTACTGCTGGCATTTTATCTCATCTGTGTACAACTAACACCTAAATACTATACTAATAAAGTAATAGAATAACTTGTTACTATAGTAATAAAGTAATAAAATAAAAGAGCTCTGGGGTTTGTCTTGCTTGTTGCAGCAGTGACGTTTTTCTGTCCCCGTCAGTGGCCTGTGTTGTTTTAACGCCACAGCTCCGCCCTAACCGTACCGCTCCATTCTCCTACGGACCGATAACTCAAAGTAGTGATGGGATTTATGGCTGTTTGAAGGGAGCCATTCACCTCAA
The DNA here is from genome assembly GCA_006937965.1 of Callopanchax toddi. Classification (NCBI taxonomy): domain Eukaryota; kingdom Metazoa; phylum Chordata; class Actinopteri; order Cyprinodontiformes; family Nothobranchiidae; genus Callopanchax; species Callopanchax toddi. The sequence continues at coordinate 26,695 of SSNR01000541.1, forward strand.
AGAGCCAATCAAAAAACTGGCTCTTTTATGGTTGTTTTTTTTTTTTTTGCAATATTTTGAAAGAGAAATGTCATGTGGAACTATGTTTGGGGACACTCTTTATTGCGACACCTAGATGTGCATTGCTAATTAGCTTCCCTGATAGAAGTGATGGGTTCATGTTGCTGTGTTCACTCATGTTGTTTTAAATAAAGAGCCAGTGTCGTTGAATACTGCCTCCCGTCCTCAAACGTCACAGATAGTACAACAAAATGAACGGTTCTTTACAAGACTCAGTTCTCCTCGTTCACAGTGAAGAGATTCGACTCGTTCATGAACGTCACATCACTAGAAGAGTTCATGGCTCATGAATGGCACAGTCCAGATCGACTGTATGGACCGGTTTTACAATGGAAACAGACAAAACAGCGCCCCACCCCGTACCGGACCCTCAGTGGAAACGAGGCTTAAGGGAGCATACGGGTTCAAAGTTAACTACATTTGCCCTAAAATAGAATGTTTTTACATCTAAATCTAGTTTTATTTGTCAAAATGTGGAAAAAATCATTGGTGCATCCAAACAGGCTGAACCACCAGCTCTTTATTTGCTATTATTTTAAAGGATAATCAGGCCCAGTGATTGCTGGGAGAGAGGGAGGGAGGGAGGGAAGGAAGGAAGGAAGGAAGGAAGGAAGGAATGTATGTCTGTCTGTCGGTCCGAGGGGAAATTCGTTTATCCAACAGCAGCCCACCAAAAAGATGCACAGACATAAAAACATAAAAGATACATTAAAACATAAAAAAAGGTATCTAAAATCCGTGCTTACAGGTTTTCCTACTTATTGCTCGTTTAACATCCAAGGGTGTTAAAGAGTCTAATAGCACTGGGAACGAACGATCTCCTGTAGCGCTCTGTTCTGGTGTACAGTGAGCATAAGCGCTTCTAGTTTCTGACTTTCAAATGAACAGTTTGACTTTAGAGTGACGTTCATTTAAGGAAATTAGACTACAACACAATTTGAAAGCAAGCTTTAACTAATGATGCACGCATAAAATTTATTTTAGAAATGTCTGCTGTGCATGTTACTACGTTAAATATTTAGATAAGTTTAGAGCCAGCTACAATGACTTATGAAGACTTTGAAAAAGTCTGAGAAGAGTCTCTTTTTATTATTTCATCAGTAAAATGAGGTTTGTTTCATCTGACTCCAGAACCGAATGTTCTCTATCTGCCGTTATTTGTTCGTACAGGGTGTATAATTAAATGGCTGCTGCGTTTTTCTCCCTTTGTGCCGTGCTTTTCCCTCCTCTCCTGTGTTTTGTTTCTGCACCATTCGAGGCAGACGGCTGCCCTGCTTGACTCTGATTCTGTCTGACTTGGTTTCTCTGATAAAAGCAGTTTGTTCATTTGATGCCACTGTCACATAACGATGCTAAACAAAGCCAAGTGGCTGGCTTTTCTTTGCCTCTTTTCTCCTCTATGTCAAGTGTCCCTCAAAGACTGTTATGAACCGATGTTTAAGAAAAAAAAATACAGAAATGAACCAAATGGAATAAATTAAAATGAAGACTTTCAAATGTTTAAAACATCTGTAGTACAGAAAGAGCTAATTAAGGCTCAAATAGACTGTTTAAAGAGCACCATGTCTCAGTGAAACAGCTGTGCTGCTTTTTGATGACACCTCTAATACAGTTTAAAAGCAGCAGATGAAGATATTTAGCCTGCCCAGGTCTTCATTCCTTCTGCTGCTGTAGTCTCTGCAGGACAGCTGCATCTGTAAATATTTTTGTCCAAATATCACTTGGCAGCAGGTGGGAGCTTTTAAGATGGGCCACAGAGTGAGATTAGCATGCAGAAAGGAGCAAAGGGATGTTTTACTTTTCCAAGCAGCTGCATAAATCTGAAGATTTATCTCCTTCTCACCTGCGCCACGCTTAAAAAGTCGTTTCTGCTGAAACGCTTATCAATCACTGCTTGTCTGTTGTCTCAATTGGATTTTTATTTAGAAATGTGTCTTTTTTTAATGTAACAATATTTTTAATAAAACTATTTGCTTTACCTGTCTGGGAGCGACCACAGGAGCCACGTGAGCCTGGAAGGTACTGCGTCTGTCTGTGATGGTGCTGCCATGTTTTATTGGAGGGATCTCTTCATCTATACACAAAATAATACATCATTTCATGAACAAATAAAGAAGTTTTATGCAGATTAAAATGAGGTGTACCATTTGCATGATCCAGAAAGAAGTGTGCTTTTTCTGTGCTCTCTCTCAGAGAGCTGAAATCAGGTAAGTCTTCATCATCATTCACCTCCTCCTCAGCTGTCATGTTCACTTTCTCTGATGCATCCACTGAAGAGGACAGTAAAGCTTTATTATAGGGACAGAATGCATGTTTAAATCCCCAGAACTGTTTCCTGCAAATGTTTATACGGGGTCATCTATTTTCTTTAACAGCAAAGACCAGAGGGTGTGTTCCAACTATAGGGGATCACACTCCTCAGCCTCCCTGGAAAAGTCTACTCCAGGGTACTGGAGAGGAGGGTCCAGTTGATGGTTGAATCTCGGATTGAAGAGAACCAATGTGGTTTTCGTCCTGGTCGTGGAACTGTGGACCAGCTCTTTACCCTCGCTAGGGTGATGGAGGGGTCATGGGAGTTTGCCCAACCAATCCACATGTGTTTTGTGGATTTGGAGAAGGCTTATGACCGTATCCCCAGGGGCACCCTGTGGGGGGCGCTCCAAGAGTACAAGGTGGATGGTCTTTTGTTAAGGGCCATTCAGTCCCTGAACCAGAGGAGTGTGAGTTTGGTCCTCATAGCCGGCAGTAAGTCAGACCTGTTCCCAGTGAGGGTTGGACTGCAGGGCTGCCCTTTGTCACCGGTCCTGTTCATAACCTTTATGGACAGGATTTCTAGGAGCAGCCGTGGTGTGGAGGGTGTCGAGTTTGGTGGAAGGAGAATCTCGTCTCTGCTTTTTGTGGATGACATGGTCCTCTTAGCTTCTTCAGGCTCTGACCTTCAGCTCTTGCTGGGGAGGTTTGGAGCTGAGTGTGAAGCGGCGGGGATGAAGATCAGCACCTCCAAGTCTGATACCATGGTTGCAGGGAGATCTGCTGCTATTAAAGAAAATTGGGTCATCTTTCTTCCACTTGTTTTTGCCATCTTAAAACAGCTCCAATCGCCAAAATGTCAAAGCTTTTTAAAATATATGTTTTACACTGTAGTCAGTTGTGCATTATAGTTATTTGTAGTCTTTTAGTGTGAAATTAGAAAGCAGAAAAAAATCACTCTAAAAACAAAATAAACTAATTCATAAGTAAATAGTTATATTTCTAAACAAAATTCTTATTTTTACTTCTTAAAGTGCCTGTGACTCCATATTTAAATCACTTTATATTAAACAGGTGTAATCTTTGATGCCTCTAGATTAGCGTTGCACCATTATAACTCAAAATACGCTGTAATTATTTCCTAACGAGCAACTCAGAGATCAGAAGAAAGCGCCGCCTTCCGGTTCTGCTGGGTTTCTCCTTATTTGGCAGCCTGACACTTCTGCTGCAGCAGGGGGCAGTGCCGTCGCGTGAAAGAGAAACGAAACTGAAACTAAACACTACACGGTCTATGGGCAATGGCGGCGGCACTGCCTCGCTCCAGTTGTCGTGAACGTGCATGTGGGAGGAGAATTTACCATATAAGCAAGTCCGGATCACTATGACCTCATAGCGGGCTGGAGTGAAAAAAACGGTTTGAAACCTGGGTCTGAAATCTTGAAGAGCTTCTCACTGGCTGGACTAGGAGACAGATGGACGCCGTTTTTTGCTCTTTCTGGCAGGTTTAAGGTGAGAACTCAACGTTGCAACATGATAGATAAGTCAGAAAACATGGAAACCGATGTCATGGGACCTTTAACAATTCATATATTTTATTTTGTTGACACCTTTTTGGTTCTCACTTATTTCTGTGTTACTCAGACCATTTAGGCTTTTATTCTGAAGGAGTATGTTTTGGTTCTGCTGCACCTCGATTTTGCTTCTGCTCTAGGTTTTTTAAAAGGAAGTTTCAGGGGGAGGGGCTATTAAGTGCTTCGATCTCATTGGTTATGAGGGTTTGGAGTAGGTGGTTCTATTTGGAGCCAGATATTTGAGCCTCTGTCTTTTTGTGTTTATCCTTTTAGCACAAATCTTATCCCATAGAAAGCTCTTAATAATAAGTTTTAATCCTGCTTGAACACAGCTGATTTCTTTGAATGAGTGATGAACCGCTCCAGTAGAAAACAGTGAAGGTTGAGGAGACATTTCAACAGGTAGATGTTTCTGAGCAAAGACAATGCTAACGTTTTTACAGCAGTGAATTAAAACGGACATTAGGGGGTGCTAAAACAAGCAAAACTGCATAGTATGCCTTTAAATAAATCTTCATTTGAAAAAACGTGTTTCATTTTATCTTTTTACTTAAATGGCCCTCTAAATGTTTTTAAATCTTTGAGTTTGTTGAAGAAGCTTAAAATAATTAATTGTTAATAGTTATGGTTATGTAATACTTTTACACAGAGACATATCAAAATGTCTGAAAATCCCTTCAAGTTGAAACTTATTATCACATGAAGTGACTGGGCTAAAAGAGGGACGTTACAGAGAAAACTCGTCGTGTGAATTTGTTTTCCCCAGAAATCAAAAAATAACCATCAAACTCAGCAGCTAATTAATCGTCTTTAACTTTTGCATCATATTAGAAAATCTTTTTTCCTTTGATCCTTTAAAAAGCTGTATTTTCTAGTTGATTAAAGGTTGGGATTTTTAATCAATCCTAATCAAACTGGAACTATTTTATGATGTGGATTAATACACACTCAGAATTGAGTTTTTCTAAATATGAGGCAAAGGCAAAGACCCACTAACATGTAATTCATGATTTTTAAAAGACAATCAAGGGCACAGAGGAAAGGTGCAAACACAACATTAACATGAAAAACATGTAGCCTTCAAGAGAATTAAAACAACAGACAAACTGCACCTGACAACAACGGAGGTCAGAGAAGGTTGTGCCAGGCTCTGCATGCATATTAAATAAATAAAATCATTATGAAGACTTGGGATAAAAAAGAAAAACGGACATAAACCCCTCGTTTTTCTTCTAAGTGTGACTTCCTGTTTAGAAGAAGCACCTGGACTGGACTTTTTTTGTCCTTATTTCTTACAGTTTATTATAAGGAGAACACAGGGAAACTCATTAGAGTCACACATGTTGCCAAAATCCATTAAAGGTAAGTGGGTTTCATGTTTAGGTAAAGAAATATTTGCTGTCCTAATGGGTTTTACCCTGTGTGGTCTCATTCATCCAAACGTCTTCATCAGACCTTTTCTTTCTCCGTAGGTTTTATGTCCCCCGTCATCTCTTCTCCTTTTTCATTTCCTCTTTTTTTCAGTGAAATGTGCATCTTCAGCCTTTTCACCTTCCTTTCCTCTCTCCCTCCACGCGGCCGTCATTTGAATGAATAAGCTGTCAATCCCTCTCCTGGGCTGAAGTGCTGTGACCAGTTACACTTATTACCACATGAATCACACAGAGAGGACTTATGACACACTACAATGAGGAGGAGAGTTAATATTTTTCAGGCTCGTTGCTGAAAAAATAGCTCTTTTTTGAAAGCGGCACGTTAGATAAGTGAGACAGAAGAGGCCCTTCTGGCCCTCCGTCTAAAACACCTGATTCATGGTGACACAGAAAATCTGTAATTGAGGAAACCTTTCAGACATGCTTTTTTTACTCTTCAAAACATCAAGGTAACAGAGGGCGTTATAAAGATATTGATCTTAATTCAGTGCAGTCACTCACACTCAGAAGGAGTCTTTAAAGCCTTCATCTTATCACAACTCCAGATCGCACAGATATCCGAGGTAGTAACAGGAGAGCATCTCAGCTGAATGTGTGTGGTTTTAATTTGATTTATACTCCACAGCATTAATTAAACTCCTCACTAACAGAAGGGCTTTCAGTCGAGGACCGCGCCGCATGCTCTAACCTGTTAGTGTGTGGAACTGACAGTTAGCAAAAAAAAAAAAAAAAACTCAACCAAAAAAGGAAACTGTAATTGGGCATGCCTTGTCATATTTGGATTCATTTCAAAAGCAATGCCTTGAAATTACAGCAAGTGTGGAAATGCCTTCGAGTACAATATCAGTGGGGGTGGCTAAGTGCTGGCTGCAAAATGTCTCTGAATCCAACAGAAAAAGCACCAACTTCTCTAATGAATTGCAACAAAAACAATCATTATCACGTCAAACGCTCTCGCTGTTCCTTCTGATCAAGCTGCCGGTTGCTCTTTTGAAAATCACGTCACATAGATCACATAGATCTGAAAGACGGATATATTTGGAGGTGGGAGCAGCCTGACTGACGTCCCTGGCAGGTAATGGGAGTAACTGTCAAGCTGTTTGGGGGAAACAGACCAGGAGGTCATCTCAACAGGAAATTGGAGTGGCATATATATTGTTTTGATCCAGTTGTGACATAATAACCGTTATTTTGTTGTCCTTTGTTGGCAGGGACTGCAATACATTTACCACAAACAGCCTCGCTGTTTTTTGGTGATTTAAAAAGTAGTAGTGGCACTTTTATAGTCCTATTGATCACGTTGCAACCAGAGTCTAGCACACATTCATATAGTGCTTCTATTTTATAGACAAAGCACATTTCCCAAACCCTCCAACGTGGCTGAATTAAAACAACTGTAAAGAAGAGTGGACCAGACTTCCTCCACGGTGACATGAGAGACTCATTATCACAAACACCACCAGGAGTTTTCACATAGAGCCAGGTTGGCTTGAAAAGGGGTTTTTGTCTCTCTTAAACAATAAAATCATCCTTTGAAAACTGCATTTTTATTTACTCATGTTGTCTTCGTCTGACTTGATTTTGATTTGTTTCAACAAAAACAGAAGAAACCTGTGAGGGGTCAAATACTTTTCACAGCTCTGTCTTTCACAGCAGGCGGTTTGGGTGAAAAGTGTAGAGAAAGCTGGGGAAGTCTGCTGGTTGTTCTGGAAAAGATGTTCATAAACAGATCTCCTCTAAATGTCTACACTGAAAAAAATTTGGAGTAACATTTACTTTAAAAAAGCTAGGAAAGTTTTTCCACACAGAAACTGCTTGTAAATTTTACTCAGGCTTTTCTAGTAATATTTACTTACTAGAACCACCTATTTTTAATGAAAAATACAACTGTAAGTTTAACTCACATTACCATTGCATCATAATTGCAAAACCCAAGTAAATGTTGCTGATGTTTCTTTGGGTTTCTTACTCAGCTTCTCATTGTTATATTCTATGTAATTGTGAAATAATATTTATTAATAATGTATTAGTCAATATTAATTGATTTAAGTAATTATTTTTAGTATTTTATTAAATATTAATTCAATATTTTCCCAAAACAAGTACTTGCAGCTTAAGGGATATTTGAAAAACATTTTATTTAACATTATAAACGGCATAGATATATTTAAAATATCTACATAACATTCCACATACACATGGCCATAAAACTTGTTAGCAAATTTCAAAACAATGTATTTATACATATACGTCAAGTACATACATGAAGGGGGAGTACAGAGATTAACATAAACCTCAAAATAAAGCAGTGTAGAATTTAAAAAATGAAATACAGAATGACAAAACACCAACAACCTGGACTATAAGACTGATATTCCAGCATACAAACAAATACAGACTTACAGTGTGACGTTTCCCCTCTAATTCTGTCATTCCATCGATTGGGCTCTATTAGAAACTTCACAGTATTTAAGTTTTGATTTCCTCATGGATATAGGCAGACTTTCATTGAGCAGGAAAAAAGCTTTAATAGATTTTAACAGTTCCAACCACTAACTGAGCAACACTTGAAATCACTGTCAGAAAACTGACACTAAATGCAAACACAAAGTTTGTAAAAGTTTCTTGTAGAGAGACTGGACCTTTGCTGACATGTCAAGCTCAAGGAACAGCTTCTGAAACGTATATTTCAGTTTCAGTAGCTAACTTAAGTTTAGAAGACACTCATGAGGAGGAGACGAGTGTTTGTCACACTTCTGCAGTCCTCCACAACTTCTGTCCCCTCATTGATGTCTGCCACATACATGGGACCTGGGTAGTCCTGTGCCACATTGGGGGCGATCTCCATTGAGTGAGTACTGCAGTCCTCTTTCACTGCTTCTTGGCTGACATCCTGACAAAACAAATAAGCCACAATTAGAAATAACCAAGAAAAGATTCCACCTAAAAAAACGGTTAAGAGAAAAATGTAAAATAAATAAATAAGAGGTACACTCCAATACAATATTCATATGGCACTTTTCTATGTAAAGTGACACAATGAGCTTCACAGAGGCTGACCCTGAGACAAAGAAAAACACTTTTGGGAGCCATTCAGACTGAGAGGAATCAAAACCAAGGAGCACAGTGAGTGCTGCCACAGTGTCCACTGTGGACTGGACACACAGAGGTCCAGAGCCCTCCAACCACCTAGGCTGGAGCGGTCAACGGGACAGCACCCATGTTGATAGACCAGAACTGCTCAAAAACAGAGACAAAAGGTTCAAGTTAAAGATAGATGGGGTAAAGATTAAATATGAATAAAAGGGTAAGAGCATAAAATACATTTAAGAAATCAGATAAAAGCCTGATATGAAAAATATGCATCTTGAGTCTCTTTGTAAAAAAAAACATCACAAGGGTAGAGAATCTTTGAACTTCAATATAATACCACAGGAGAAGACCATATTATAAGGGCAGACAATCATTTTAATATGGTCATGATGATCATCAGATACCTGATAGTCTTTGATCAGCTCCTCTCCTCTCTCCAACAAACTCAACTAATCAACGGATGATAATGTCCCTTCTGCCATCGACATGATGCTATTGAACACAGAAAGGACATTTATTGCAGCAAATAAAGAACATATATAACGTACGTACATACATAACTGCACATACAGATGTAAACAGAACGTTACCCATGAGGACTGTAAGCCTGCAACTGCATTCTAACGTAGTGGAGTGTGCTACTTAACATGAATTTCTTAATGTGTGTTACTTGAGGCAAGACTCAATGTCTAGTGCATGTCATAATCTGAAGGTCCAGAAACTCCATCTGACCAGTGAGGGAAGTGTTTTCCTCAATGTAACAGTACCTACTGGTTGGCTTTTTAATACTTCAGTTTTTTGATCCTCTAGGGTGTGTGACTGGTGTTTTCTGTGTAGCAAAGGTGGAATAAATATTTGTACTGAAGTTGCCGTTTTTACACATTTAATGGCTTAAAACGTCCTGAAGTGTCTTCCAAGATGTTCAAAGTACTGCTTCTCTGAATAAAAAAAAAACAGAGCAGCAAAGTAGACAAGTAAATGAAAGAGGTCCACCTCGTGTGACCATCTTCACATGGTGGTGGGACAAATGAATCTGAAGGGTAATAAATGTTTTGAATGAGGAAGAGCAATCAGTGTAGAGACATGTGTCAGCCATGGAGTCCAACTTAGCAGTCAGAAGGTCCTATGTTATGTAAAAAAACAGGTTATATATGCTTTTCACCTAATTTCTGCTAACTCAAGGATGTAGATTGATATTTATTTTTTTAATGTACATATCAGATACTGTATTACAAATTACGTGTACATTATTTTCTAATATTACCTGTATAGCCAGTTGTCTTTTAGTAGTCCAGAGTAGATTCAGTTGTTCATACAAAGCTGATAAAGTTCTGAATGTTGTGACTTCCTGTTCGAGTCTAAAAGGAAAACAGAAATATAATGACAAGAAGCAGTGACTTACTTTGCATAGCAGTACTATGGTGCCATCTTCAAACAACAGAGTTATATTTTCTATATAATAAGTGCATAACTAATAACAAAACCTGCTACCGGTAGTTAATCTGGGGTAACTGCTGGTGACATCATTTTAACACTACAGTTTACAAAGGGAAAGTTACTGAAAGTAGTTCCTAATATATTTAACTAGAATATGCAAAAACTGTTCTCCAAATTGATGGTATATACATAAGAAATCAATAAATATGAAACATCTTTATGAATATGAAGTGCATTAAATTACATTTCCCTTTAAAGTTGTAATTTGCAGCTGTCTCTGAACACCTGACTCAGCCGGATATAAACGCGTATATAACACTGAAATTCACTCGTTCCAGCCACATCTAGCTTTGATAAAAAAGCGACTTCATGTAATAGGGCCTTTCCAGGTGAGAAGGAGACATTACAAAGACCAGCAAAGTTAGTTAGCTTGTTAGCTAGCAGGAAAATACACTATTAGCTAACGCAGGTTTCAGTGAGGACTAAACTTTGGTGAACCAACAGAAAAATACAAAGTTTGTTTTGCTTAAAACTTACCTTTGTGGTTTCATAATCATGTTCTTCCACGTCTCAGTCAACAAAGTCCACCAACATATTTGGAATGTGGAGCATGTGCAAACAATTCCTGTCTGACGAATGAAAATGTAGGGAGGGGCTCTGACATCATGCTCCTGAGATTCAGATTCACTGATGAAAACTCAATTACATTTTACTTGGAAATATCAACTGAACTGGTTTAGTAAATATTACTTGGATTGAAGGATTAAATTAACATACAAAACCGAGGACACATGATTACAAACAATCCTCAAGTAATCCACTAAAACAAGAATTTTTTAAGTAAAAGCACTGAATTAGTATTGTTTTGTAGAATTTATACAGAAAATTGAAATAATATTTACAGAGCCAAAACATCATCATTTCAGGGCAGATTCACTGATGGGACTCAATTAAATTTTACTTGAAAATATCAAGTGATTAAGCCAGTGAACTTGTTTAGTAAATATTACTTGGACTGAAGGATTAAATTTACATACAAAACTGAGGACACATGGTTACAAACAAGCATCAAGTAATCCACTAAAACAAGAATTTTTTAAGTAAAAGCACTGAATTAGTATTGTTTTGTAGAATTTATACAGAAAATTGAAATAATATTTACAGAGCCAAAACATCATCATTTCAGGGCAGATTCACTGATGGGACTCAATTAAATTTTACTTGAAAATATCAAGTGATTAAGCCAGTGAACTTGTTTAGTAAATATTACTTGGACTGAAGGATTAAATTTACATACAAAACTGAGGACACATGGTTACAAACAAGCATCAAGTAATCCACTAAAACAAGAATTTTTTAAGTAAAAGCACTGAATTAGTATTGTTTTGTAGAATTTATACAGAAAATTGAAATAATATTTACAGAGCCAAAACATCATCATTTCAGGGCAGATTCACTGATGGGACTCAATTAAATTTTACTTGAAAATATCAAGTGATTAAGCCAGTGAACTTGTTTAGTAAATATTACTTGGACTGAAGGATTAAATTTACATACAAAACTGAGGACACATGGTTACAAACAAGCATCAAGTAATGCACTACATGAAACCAGCATGTTTAAGTAAATGCACTGAATTAGTATTATTATGTAGAATTTACATAGATAATTGAAATAATAATTACAGGGCCAAAAAATCATTTTTTTTTCAGTGTATGCTTTCAAATCAAAATGGGCCTCTGCATGCTCACAGTGTACGGAGCTTCATGAACTGCTTTTGAAAGTCTGGCCCGAAGCATGAATTTCACGTCTCACCTGTTCCTGAGCTGTGGGATTTCTCCACTAGAAAGTCTCGAATTTTTTCCACCCACAGGTAGAGGATACTCTCCCCCACATGCTCCCTGTTGAAAATTAAATAGCTGCATGTGAGGGTGGAAGCTCTCAGAGTCACACACTTTACGGACATATTGCATTGTGGGAAAAAAATAATGAAAGCTTTTGTTGTGGCTAATATCTCTCCACAGCATCTCCTTGTGAAGTCAGAAATTATGAAAAGCACTCACACGTAGATGTCTTCCAGGCTGTTTGCCAATTTTGCCCTCTCGGAGCCTCGCAACCACGCTGCACTACAAAAGCCGAGAACAAACACCGGGTTATTGAGTGGGACGAGGAGTGGGTTCCTGAGTGGGAGGTTGTTCTTTCAAATCAGCAGATCTCCCCCACATATTAAATCTGAAAGGCAAATAGACTTACTTGATCTGATAGATGGGTGGAGCTGCGCTTGGATAATCAGCTGGGAGAATTATCTGATCAATGAGAAAAAATAAATTATGAAGTGCCCTACAAATAACTGCAAGGAGGGGCACTTGAGATTGATATGAAAGATAGTTTTTTTTATTTTTTCTGCACCTGCAAACATGCAGTCAATTTTGGCTCCTCGATGTCGTTGGATATTTTGATGCAAAATATTCTGGACGCTTCATCAATCACACACCAATCATCTCCGTAGATAGAAGACAAAGCCTCGACCTCTTCAATCTAAACGGGAAAGAAATGATGAACAAAACAAAAGCAACAACCACAAGAGTTCTGGATATTTTTATAGATTAAGTCCTAAAAATTAAGTTACATAAACTGGAGAAGTGATGCTCAGAGGGCTTTAAATGACCCTAAATAATGAGCGAGCAGTTTTCATTTGTGTGTACGGGCGGTGGTGTAACTTTACAGTTAACCGGTTATTAACCGTTAAGAGCTTCAATAGCCGGTTAAACAACATTTGTAAAACGTGCATCCCTAATTTTGCTGCAAGGCCATCCGTCCTGAATGATGTAAACACTACATTTAAACACTACTAGAACAGGTCACATGGATGGACATTAACATGATGTTCAGGTCAGGTCAGCATGGAGGACAGTCAGTATCCATTCCTTCATCCTTCAGGAACTGCCTCCACCGGGAGGACCCAGAACCCACTGTGGCAAGTAGCCCAGTAGGTAGCAACTGGAAGGTCTCTGGTTCAATCCCAGCTCCAACTGGGTTACTTTGTCCATTGTCGGTTTGTCCTTGAGCAACGACTTCAAGACAAGACGCTTCTCCAGACCCTTTAGCATCTGTCACATGAGCTCAAAGTGAACCTGCTCTCATATGTGAAAAGCACAGGATGCCAGTACTGAACCTGCTACTCCATGGTGATGAGCAGTGACCACAGGGTCCACTAGAGAACACCAGGCTCTCAGGCCACCCTCCTCATGTTGGTGTCTAATTATTTGTTCAGAGACATTCACACCAGTTGCCCACTGGAGGTCATTTGCATATACTCTGGCAGTACTCATCCTGTTCCTCCTGCACAAAGGAGCACATAGTGGCCCTGCTGATGGGTTAAGGACCTCTGACGCTCCTGTCCAGCTCTTGAATTTCCTCCATGCTCTTGACTGTGCTGGGAGACACAGCAAACCTTCTGGCGATGTCACGTATTGATGTGCCATCGTGGTGGAGCTGTACTGCCTCTGTCTCTGTAGGGTCCAGGTATCGCCTCATGCACTGCCACTGACTCTAGTCAAATCCAAAACTACCAAATGGAATGCTGTAGCCTCCGCCTGCAACACCTCTGCTGGCTGGGGGGTCGTCTCACCGTTGTCCCTTTGCTGAACCTGTTGTTAATTTCATTAACACAAAACAGCTGACAGTGATAACAACCTCTCTGATACTGAACTGATCAGATCAGCATCCTAGAAGTTTAGCTGACTGGATACCAGACTCTGATTAAACAGAGTTCTTTACTAAATGTTAAGCAGTGTATTTAAAACACCTGGATTCAGGTATAAATGGCCATAACAACCCACCAAAGCAGGCCTGTTTATGTTGTGTCAGTGTTCTTTTTAAACTATAATTGTTTTAGTTTCCCTGTTGTGTTTGTGGGCTGATGTTCTGTCAAAGCTGTTACATTCACATACACGCTCTCTGCAGGCCACTGTTAAACACTACAACAGAACTTCTGGACCCTGCCTGCCTGTCTGTCTGTCTGTCTGTCTGTCTGCCTGTCAGGGTGTCTGTCTGTCTGTCTGTCAGGGTGTCAGAGCAGCGGGTTGGAGCTTACTTGAGCCTGTAGATCTTCTTCATTCTCCGAATTTACTATTTCCGCCATTTAATCATCGTATTAAGCGTCGGGAAATGAAAACACGAAGCAGTAAATGTTTTAAAAGCTGAACTACATGAGGACAGCCAGCCTGGAGGAAACCTATCGTTTATACTGAAACTACTTCCGGGTTATAGGTAAAGCTAGCCTGCGTGTTTGCTTCTAATAACCAATATCTGCATCTGTGACCTGACAAAGGAAAAATTCAAGCACTAACGAACTAGGAGTTTGGTTTTAGTGATTAGACTCGTTTTGGAGGCAATAAGTGGACTGAATTAACCGCGTATTAGTTTCTCTTTACCGTCAGTCTTTTATTTTGAAAAGCTCGAACAGGTTCCGCTGCTCGCAGATCAGCTGATCTCTGTAAACAGCGGAGTTATGCGTGTGGGAGAGTCAGCGAGGTATATATTTCTCCCTGTGTGAGCCAGCTGCGGTCATTAAATGGGAAGTGTGTGTGTAAGTGTGTGTGTGTGTGAGAGAGAGTGATGAGTCAGAGGACCAGCGCCGCGTAGAGCAGCAGCAGCAGCGGGAGAACGAAGCGGCTCCGAGGGGCTCCGAACGTCCCATGTAGCTTCACGGAGGGCCCGCGTGAGACAGCAGGTCTGACTGGAGTCCAGCTGGTCCTCTCTGGACCGGAACGCTGTAAGTCTCATAGTGTTAATAAATTAATTACAAACACAAAGAACAAACAGCTGCTTCAGAAATTAATATTAGCACCTAAAATCAGAGAGTAGATGTGCACTAAAACTTTTGTAACTATATACATCTGCATGTGTAATAGGGGAGATTTTCAGATTTGGAGTGAGTACTTTACATAAAGAAGTAGATTAAAACACCCAAGACCGAGAGAAGCAGCCATTAAAGGGGGGACAGGATAAATGTGAGGGTGGACAGAGAGTTCACAGGAAGAAAAACCTGCAAATGATTTAGATTTTTATGAACTGTCGTTGGTTTGACTTTAATTAGCTCATTAGGTTAGACACATCTCAGAAACCTAGAGGAGAATTTTCTCCTTTTTGTTGAGCTGCAGCTGTAAAGTGTTTTACTGTAAAACAGAGTATGCTTTAAATGTTGAGTTTGAATATTTACACTAAAGTAGAAGAATAGACATTAACTTCCACACCAAGAATGAAAAATTTGGATTTTTTAAAATTAATTAAAGGCAATACTGGTTAATTATAATGTTAAGTAATAAAAATGCTATTAATATAAAATAATAATAGGTTAAAATGTTAAACTTTTATTCAAAACATCCCCATATTTTTAATGTTTACTCAACCAAGAGGCTGAACTGCTGGTTCAAGTGATTGTTTGACTGAAAATGTTAGAACATAAAATAAATGATCTGCTCATTTAACTCTAATATATAACACATTTGATTTTTACAACCAAAAATGGAAAAGTGAAAACAAGCTGTTGAAGCGCAAACTGTACTGTATAGGTCACCTGAAGTATTCTGGTGTAATGAGGGCATTGGATTTAAACATCATTAATACTTGCCAGGTAGACAGAGTACCAGTGTAGTATTTTTCCAGGTGTTTTCCTGACACTAAAGATAGACAAACCTCTGCAGTCACATGCTTTTCGGTCACAGGTAAACCTGTTTCTGAGCCATACACTCTCCTCTCTGTCGACTTAAAGGATCTGAACAGATGTTCCCTGTCAACGTGATTCATTGATTCTTCCTCAGTCACATGACAAACCATAACATTGCCCTGTGAGCATTTCTCCCCCCCCCCCCCCCCCCCCCCCCCCCCCCCCTTTTTTTGTCTTTAAGCACCACTGATTTGATTGCAAATATAGAGTCATGTGCTCATGCTTTTGGTGTGGCTGAAGGGAACGAGGAGGGCTTGTTTCCTTCCTGTATGGCTGGCCTGAGGACTGTCATCATCAAATAATCCAGATTAACTTCTCCTTATTGGCAGCTGCTTCTCTTTTGATTCCTGAGGAAAATAAAGTCTTATGACTGATTTCTGGCAAATGGTGAAGCTATTGTGAAGCAACAGAATTCATCAGACAGGTTTGAGCGTTTTCATTTTAAAGGAGCAGTCTGCAGGTTTTACACATCAAACTTAGCTTTATTCTAACAAAGATAATAACATGAATTCCTTTGTGTGCGTGTGTGTGCATGCGTGTGTGTGTGTGTGTGTGTGTGTGTGTGTGTGTGCGTGTGTGTGTGTGTGTTTATTTGCACCGAACTGCCCCACCCTAAGAACAATTGTGTGTTTTTGTGTTGTTTTTTTAATCGTGCATAAACATTTTTTTCACACAAGTTTTCTTTGTCTTTTCATATTAAAAAATGCCTCCTAAAGTGATAAATTCAATAATCTGAAGTGAGTTTCTGTGAAATTGTCTGAACAATAATATCTTAAATGTTGTAGCTCTTTGAACAACCTCAGTTTGGGGAACTAGAGATTGATTACGAGTTAACAGCTAGTGGGGACTGGGGACGGTTACAAATGCTTTAAAACAATTCCAATATCAAAAATGTCAAAGCAGTTTATGCAAATGCTATTTACCAACCTATACATTGACATTTGTTTTACATTTCCTGGTTTTTCTAGCAGAATTGTTACGAAGCAGCTCATTTATTTTGCAAACAGCTACATAAGTCTATCTAAACGCTATTTAAAGTGACATTCATGGTGGTGGAGAAGTTTATTAACATTTGCATGAAGAACAGATGATATATTAACACTTTAAACAGAAACTCCCTTCAAAAGGTCTGAACTATCCTTTTAAATCAGCCTGGAGCTGTGGCTGTACCTTAACCCTTTATTATCACCCCAAACAGGAAAGCATTGAAACAGCAGAGTGTTTCATACAGCTGATCGTTTTCAGGTTTATTTAGTTTATTAGTTTTTCTGCTTGTTGGTTGCTTTAATTTCAATAAGGTGTTGGGACTAAAATGTTCTGTAACACTAGAACTGTAACGGAATCGTGAGTCAGACTTTGTTTTTCACCCTCTGCTTCTGGATTGAGCTCAAATTTGCTGAATAAAGAAGGACAGGGTGTTGATTTGTCACGTGTTGTGTCTTTGTCAGCATCAGGTAAGGGTTTTTTATCTGTTCTGCTACATTGAAGTTAAAGAATGTATTTTTTTCTCACATGGTGGATTCTGGGAAATCATCTTTCATGTTTTACCCTGCAGGAAGTCAATGGAGGAGCTGGAGCCAGAAGAGCAGTTCCTGCATTATGCCCGGAACGGAGATCTGCCTGGAATTCAAAGGCTCCTCGAGTCCAAGACGAGGAGTGAGGCGCAGATTAACATCAACTGTAAAGGTATGAGTTCAACGCAGGACGGAGGTATGAGTTAGGGCGTGCTGTCGTCATGCAGTTTATTCATCTGTTTCATCAGGTAAAAGTAAGTCCAACCTGGGATGGACACCTCTTCACTTGTCCTGTTACTTTGGTCACAAAGAAGTAGTGGAAGAGCTGCTCAAGGTAGTTTGTTTCCTTCTTTTTATTCGGAAAGAGTAAAAAATGTTTAAAAGCTGGTACAGATAACACGTGTTACTTCACATCCTGCAGGCCGGCGCTAATGTAAACTTGCCCAATAATATCGGAGACACGCCACTGCACAAAGCTGCCTTCACGGGAAGAAAGGTGCGTTGGCTCGAAAAATATCTCCTTATGCACTTTGCATCGCTTTGATGATGATGATGTAGGACTTTATTTGCATGATTTTGTTCATCCATTGAGTCGCTTTATCAATCAATCCATTGCATATTGATCAGGAGGTTGTCATGCTGCTGCTGCGCTATGATGCATGTGCTACTGTCATCAATGGGACAGCTCAGATTCCCAAAGATGTCACTCAGAATGCAGAGATCAGAAGCATGCTGGAAGGTGAGGAAAAAATCGGCTTGTCGTCTAAGAGTTGCCATGGAAACGTGTTCTCAGTCAGTCCTCATTTTACATCCATTCACACCAGTTATTCATGTGATGTATATGTTAAATGTTCAGCGGCTGAGAGGACGGAAGAGAGGAAATCGGAGGAGAAACTTCTAGAAGCAGCGCGTGAAGGAGACCTCTCAACGCTAGCTCAGTTGGTACGTCACAGAAATCAGTACTTGGTTTAATACTTCAAAGATATAGCTGTAGTTTTATGTCCTGTGTGATTCAGCGTCTCAGGTTCCTATCTATTGCATGTTTAGTCCCTTTATAAATAACTTTAATTAGATTTAAATTCATGTTCACATTTCACTCTGAAACTGTTTTTCTGGACATGTTTACTCATTGAAAATGCATCTACCTGATTGTACATGTTATGTGTGTACTGGGTAGTAGTTATACCTTTAGCTTCCTCCACCCTGACTAATTACAAACTTGTGATTATACAAAATTAGTTGACAGTAACAGCAGTGTTGTTAAACCTGTTAGCAACTGTCACTAAGGACACAATAGCTTTAGACACTCCTACAGGTGACTCCGCCCTCTGAACCTCAGGAGTTCACTAAGTCATCGCTGGGACAAACTGCAGTTTCCTGATTTAGGATTTCAATTTAAGTCACATAAATCAACCCCACTTTATTTATAAAGCGTGACTCAAAGTGATAAAGTGAAAATAAGGCATGATAGTAAAAACTAAAGATCATAAAAAATAAGAACATAAAACTGACAAATCAATACAAATAAATCTAAATAAGACTTAAGAGCACATGAGTTGTTAGTTGGTAAAATAGTTGCAATGTGGACAACAGGTGCTAATTAAAATAGGCTGTTTAAAATAAACACGTTTTAGTAGATTTAAAGGCAGGAAGGCTGTTTGTGTCCCATATACAAAGTGGAAGTTGAATCTAAAGACGAAGAGCCTGAAAACTAAAAGCTCAGCCTCACTTTCTAGACCTAGAGATTCTAGAGACAACGTAGTAGCAGGCCTGCAGACCCGGACTGTTTGTGCTGGGCTGCATCAGCTGCTTTAAATGAGATGGGGCTAGGCCGTTCAGGCCTTAGCATGGTAATAAGAGTTTTAAATCAGCTCTGCTGCTCATGAGGATCCAGTGCAGACGGGATCAAACTGGAGATGAGATCTCTCCTGGAGTCAGGACTGGAGCTGCAGCATTTTGAATTAACTGCAGGGGTTTTATTCATGATTTTGGATTTCCAGCCTAAATTGCATTACATCAGTCAAGTTTACAGGTAATGGATGCATGGACCAGTTTTTCAGTGTTGCCGTTAGAAATGAATGTTTTTGATTTTATTGAAACTGCAGAGGTGGAAGAAGGCCGAAGGTCGAAAGAAAGACCATGCACTGCACCTAGGTTTTTACAGACATAAACAATGTCATAAGGACTATTATTACATTATTTAGTCATGTTTCTCTTTGGAAGCATGTTTTTTGTTTGTCTTGGGTTTCAAACGGCACTCACTTCCAGCCCTCCTGAAGGCTGAACTCACAAATGTCTAGCATTGTTTAAAAAAGTCAGTAAATTTGGCAGAATGAGAGCAAAACACAATGGCTGTGCATGATGTACATCAAATAATACACCTCCATTATTTTGAATTATGAGCCCACATTCAGTAGTGTGGCGTCCAGCACTGTTTTCCCACATAGTTCTGTTTTCAAACATCAACATTCCTATAAAATTACATTTTTTCCACACACTCACTTCCTTTAGGACCTCCAGGCTCCCGTAGCAGCTCTTCTCAGCTCTAATAGCAGTACTCTGTTTTCTTCCTGTGACTGATCGATCAAAGAGAAAATTACATTTAATTAGTTGTTATCTACATTTGTTTTAAAGGCACATGAAGTAACTTTTTCATATGTTTTAAACCTTTTCTTGAGCCAGTGCTAATATGACCCTTTACAGGGTTAATGAAAAGTCACTCAGCCCCATCTGCTGCTTGGATCCAGAATACCACGTTTGCAACTTCTGAAGTCTCACAAAGTCACGTATCTTGTGAGAAGCAGTAACGCTTTACATCAATCCATGTTTTCACCTCAGAACCTGCTCAGGACAGACGAGCTGAAGACACAGAGATCATAGATATGAGCTAAGAGATCTATCGTATCGTGTTCATCATGATGGAGCCTCCAAAGACACATAAAAACCTTTATCTGATGATTGAAAACACGGTGCACAGCAGGGGGAGGGGTCAACAGTTTGTTTTTACAACTGTGATTTAAAACGGACACTAGGGGGTGCTACAAACGAGACAAAACTGCCTAGTGTTCCTTTAAACTGATTTCTAAGTGTTACAAATGTATTTGGTTATTATAAATGGCCTTTAACACTTTATAGCAGAATACTTTGACTCTAGTGTATTAAAAGTTATTTTGGTTTCATAATTTATAATCTCAGAAGTTTAATCACCACTTAACAGAGCAATTCTGCCCCCTGCTGGTGTAAACTAGTGCCTGCAGTCTCCTTAAAATGTGAACTTTTGATAATGTTTCCCAACTAAAGAAGGAATCGCGTTAAATAATTAGGATTTTTAATTTAAACCTCATGTGTAGAGAAATGCATTTTTGAAGTGAGAGTGAAAAAACAACTCCAGCTCTCAGACTGTAAGACGCTTCATCTCGTAGCAGATTAGTAAAGAACTAAAGGTTCAGATACCCTATCTGTTCCTGTAGCTCGGCAGGAAGAAGCCTCCAGATATCAGCTGCAGTGATCTTCTGGGTAACACTCCGCTGCACTGTGCCGCCTATCGAGGCCAGAGGCTGTGCGCCCTGAAGCTGCTCAAGAGCGGAGCCGACCCGAACGCCAAGAACAAAAACGGTGAGATGCATCAGCCACAGCTGGCGGCTACGAGAGACTGCAGATATTTATAATTTTTTGTCTGCAAACACAATGAGAAAAGTCAACCATGAACTGACCCTATCAGTATTCTTACTTGTAAAACAGAAACTGAAAAATAGTAAAACCACATTGAAACCCAGTGAGGAAAAGACAGCGTGTCTCCAGCCTTTCCCTTTAACAGGCTCTGATTGGTTTAGCTGCAGAAATGGTTGAAAGTTTTATTTTTCAGCAGCTGTTTCTTTTTCAGCATCCAGACAGAAATAACAGCTTTGACATTCAGGGAGCATTTCTACAGACTGATCATCATAGCAATAAAGTCAACTTTTTCTAATTGCCGTGGTTCCATCAGAAGGCGGGATCAGTTGATATTTGGAGATTTGTTTGGTTCAAATGGTTTTTCTCCCTCTTGCATCTTGTCGTGATAAAACTCCACTTGTTCTGTGTGTCTGACTGTAACTCACAGGCCAGACGGTGTTTGACCTGGCCAGTGATTCAGCAATGAAGCAGTGTCTTGAAGGCAGCGTCCATCGAGTGAGTGCTCAGCAGACAGCGAGTCTCCTAAAGCTGCCGCTGATTTGTTCTCTAAGCTGTTTATGTTTCGTATCCGTGTCCACTGCAGGATTTGACCCGTCATGTCAAGAAGTACGAAGGACCCCTTTGGAAGGTAAAGTCTGGGAATTATGTTCTTTGGCTGCAGTCCATTAGTCTGAGAAGTTACCAGGAAAATTGAGAAATTGTTCTTCAGAACCTGGTAGCCCTTTGTTCCAATAAAAATAAACCAAAAGCTCAAATCTTTAATTATTATCACGTTGATTAAAGAAAATCTAACACCAGATCACAGTCAGGAGAGACCAGAACAAAAACAGCTCACGTCCTGAAATAAAGTTATCACGCAGCTTTTTGCACTTAGTGGAATCAGGAGATAAAATTCTAAAGATGGAAATAAAATGTTACCTTGCAGGGGTCGCTAACAGGTGAGCTGCCACCCCCTCTTGTCCAGAGATTGTGAGTGATGGAAAAAGATTTTTCAGCCAGTGTGTAGTACATGATGAAAGCCGAATGCAGTTATAATAGGCTGAAATTGTCTCACAACCCTGCACTGCTCCTGTGGGTTTGGAGAACACGGTGTAATAGGATAAACCATTTGCTGAGCCTTTGACTCCTGCTTTCAGACGACTCTTTGTTTCTCCTGTAGACCCTCTGATACTTCTCTTCCACTGTGTTAACAGCTAATTGCTGTGTTGTTGGCTGCCGAGCAGCTGGTGCACAAAACATTTTTAGAGTTTCCTGTTAAAAAAACAACCGGACTCGGTGCCAAATATTAAGCCTAAACAAGGAAACTTTAAAAAAAAGAAACACGTGTTAATTCTGTCAGAACTTGTTCCTTATAACAAACCTGTATTCATGTGAGTGCTGATGAGAGCCAAATATATTAATTATAACCGTTTTAGAGACAAAACCACAGGAAATTAATCTCACTAACAAGATAAATGCCAGAATTAATGGAAGACATCAATCCCACGTTGTTTCACAGGATGACATGCTTTCATTACTGTCAACACAGGCCTGTTGTTTTGTTCCAGTCATTTCCATACATGCATACCAAACGTCAGCTGAGAAAAGGCTGGTTGAGATGTTTCTATAGGTGCTATTTAATGGTCAGAACCTTATTCCTGTCCTCATGGCCTCAGGAGACCCTCCAGTTCATTTTAGAAAACACGTGTTCCCTACTGCGTTGTAGCTGTTCTTTACATTCTTACAGCCCCAAACAGTGTCCCGGTTCTGCTGGATTGCTGCTTTCAACACTGTTGACCATCATCGTAAGCTGAGACACTGTATCAGGGTCTGGGCTGGACTGGTGTCTGAGCTCTGCAGCTGTTTCTAGGTGTAGGTCCTCCTCCACCTCCCTTGTCTATGGAGTTCCACAAGGTTCCATATTGGGGCCTCTATTGTACCTTCTCCCAAATCTTCTACCACCTTTATGCTGATAATATCTCCTTTCAGCCTGATGAGATGTCTAAGCTACAGTTGTTGCAGACGTGTTTAGACTCCATTAAAACTGAATGGCTGAGAACTTCCATCTGAATGAAGACAAAGCTAAAATCCTCATCTGTGCTCTGAACAAGGTTGTTTCTAAAGTCAGGGATTCTCTTGCTTTGATCACCAAACCCTCTGTTGGATGTCTTGGTGTGACCTTTGACCCAGCTCTTACTCTGGATGCTCACGTCAGATCTCTGGTTCGCTCCATGTTCTCATCATTCTCCATGCTTTCATCTCTTCTCGTCTGGACTACTGCAACTCGCTCCTCAGCTGTGGTCCAGAATGCTTGTTCTATTATTTGATTATTATTTATTGAATTCCTATTAAATCCAACTCCATCTCCTCTCATGCTCATTCCCACAGAGCTCCAGGTTTTTTGGCTGGCGCGCGTACTGGGTCGTTCTGCAGGACGGGGTTATATCCTGGTACTCTAAACAGTAAGTGATGTGATTCTCTGAATCTGTCATGTTAGGAAAAAATAGCATCTATAGGCTGTGGAGGTGTCAGATTAATGTGGCATTAAAGGAAATCCTAGTGTTACAGAAAAGAGCTGAGGTGTGTCTCCGTCATTCAAAGGTCTGATGCAGTTACAAACATCAGGAGGCAGGGCTGCAAGTCCCTCACCAACTCTCACTGTCTGGTAAGTCTGACCCTTTGCTGGACCTGATGTTGTGATCGTTTAGCAGAAGCAAACATTTTTGCTCCTATCCTTTCTAGATACGAGCTAAAGATAGCTGCCGTTTTACCCTCAAATGCTTCGATGACAGCGTTCATAACTTCAAGGTGTCACCTGATTCTGACCCCGAGGAAACCAGGAAAGTAAGTTTAGCTGCTTCTCTGCTGGCTGTGATCAGAAAGAGGGACATCAACATTATTTTTATTGGAAAAATTATTTTCTTTTAAACATTTTTATAAAAGTTCATTCAGTTACAGTACAGTGCGTCATGTCCTTGCGCCGTTCAGCGGAGGCTTACAGCAGTTCTTTGTCATAAAGTAGTCCCTAGTCTAAAATAGTTCCTGTAATTCCTTCGTGTTACTTTTTATTTTCACTTGCAGTCGATATTTGTACTGAGGTCACTAGGCAGAATTAGTATCACTACTGAGTGAGTTTTAAGGACTTTTTTCCCACAATGCTAGTTGTTACCATTCACTTACAGTGTTTTACGCTAAGCTAAAGCTAAAGGAGTACTGTTGGATTAGGAAAACGGCTGGGCTGTTTACAAATTGTTTCTGCCCACTGATCTAACTATGAGGAATATGGCAATAGACAAAAATCTCTTTGTGGTGGAGTATCCCTTTAAGGTTCGTCTGATTCTCAGTGAATCATGTAAAGCTGCTCAAGTGGAGTCCCCTGATAAAAATACAAGGATGGAGATGAACAGGATGGGACCGCTGTTCATCCATAAAGTCTGAAAAGCACTTGGTTGTTTCTGACAGCAGTGGAACGATAACGTCCTACTGTCTGCTCCCTCTAACCAGCTAAAACCATCTCCTCTGTATGGTGTAAACCCAACTTCTGAAATTTGAATTCAAGTTTGTATTAAGGCAGTACTTTGACTTTACCAGGAAATACTTTTGACTAGTTGAGCAGAAACAGAAGCTAGAACATCAACATGTGATAAACTGTTAGAATCAACCTTTTATTTGTTGTTGTTGTTTTGCAGACGTGGCTGGACATGCTGGGTGAGCACTCGGCTTACAGTACTCACTACTGCCCCCCCGAGCAGGGCAGTGATGGGGACAGTGAGGAGGAGGAGGAGGAGGGGGCGAGGATGTCTCTCGGAGAGCTGACGGACTCACTGCAGGTGGCTGTAAACGAAAAAATACATAATGAGCATCCTGACACAGTGGTGGGCAGTCTGTTTAGTTTTACCTGGATCAGAAAGACGGAGCTGCTTTGAGCTCAGCTGTATCACTCTCACCTCTCTCCCCCTCCCTCCCTCTCTCTCTCTCTCTCTCTCTCTCTCTCTCTCTCTCTCTCTCTCTCTCTCTCTCTCTCTCTCTCTCTCTCACTCTCGCTCTCGCTCTCTCTCTCTCTCTCTCTCACCTCTCCCTCCCTCCCTTTCTCTCTCTCTCTCACCTCTCTCTCACCTCTCTCTGTCTGTCTCTCTCTCCTCTCCCTCCCTCCCTTTCTCTCTCTCTCTCCTCTCCCTCCCTCCCTCTCTCTCTCCCCCCCTCCCTCCCTCTCCCCTCTCTCTCTCCTCTCTCTCTTTCTCTTTCTCTCCCCTCTCTCCTCTCTCTCTCTCTCTCTCCTCTCTCTCTCTCTCACCTCTCTCTCACCTCTCTCTGTCTGTCTCTCTCTCCTCTCCCTCCCTCCCTTTCTCTCTCTCCCCCCCCTCTCCCCCTCCCTCCCTCTCTCTCTCTCTCTCTCTCTCTCTCGCTCTCTCTCTCCCTCTCGCTCTCTCTCTCTCTCTCTCTCTCTCTCCCCCCCTCCCTCTCTCTCCCCTCTCTCTCCTCTCTCTCTCTACCCTCTCTCTCCCTCTCCCCTCTCTCCCTTCCTCCCTCTCTCTTTCTCTCTCCCCTCTCTCCCTCTCCTCTCTCTCCCCCCTCCCTCTCTCTCTCTCCCTCTCCTCTCTCTCTCCCCTCTCCCCCCTCCCTCTCTCTCTCTCTCTCCCTCCCTCTCTCCCTCTCCTCCCCCCCCCCCCCCCCCCCCCTCCCCCCCCCCCCCCCCCCCCCCCCCCCCCCCCCCCCCCCCCCCCTCCCCCTCTCTCCCCTCTCTCTCCTCTCTCTCTCTACCCTCTCTCTCCCTCTCCCCTCTCTCCCTTCCTCCTCTCTCTCTTTCTCTTTCTCTCCCCTCTCTCCTCTCTCTCTCTCTCTCTCCTCTCTCTCTCTCTCCCCTCTCTCCCTCTCCTCTCTCTCTCTCTCTCCCTCTCCCCCCTCCCTCCCTCTCTCTCTTACCAGGCAGCAGAGGTCAGCCAGAAGAAGCTGGAGGAGGAGGTTGCAGCGTTCCTGTCCATGCTGAGAAATGACGGGCTGTCAGAACGTAAAACCTGTTATTTTATTGTCATTTAGATGTTTTGTTCTCAGTGTCGTGTGCAGATGGGTGATAAATTAAAGAGAAACATACATGTTTGCATCTCTGGGCTAAAAGGATTAGAAACACCTTCAGCTTCCCTCGCTGGTGTTTCACCGACAGGATGGAGAAATTCTTTTTAGTGTTTTTTTTTTTTTTTTTTGCAGATGGGATAAAAATCAGTCTAACAGCTGAGAATAAATTCATCCAATGGTGTTAAGCAAGGTTAAGAGGGGTGACTGCAAAGGCCAGAGCGTATAGATCACATGGTTTTTATTCTCATTAAACCATTCAGTCACCTCTCAGACGGGGTGAGAAGAGACCGCCCCAAGACCAACCTGCTGCTCGCCTCCAGGGAAGCACCTGAGCAGGATGTTTCTCCAGTCGTTAGTCATGTTCTTTCTACAGTTTCTCACCTAAATATTAACTATAAATAGCTCTTCAGGAGGAGAAACAAAAGCTTTATGGTTAAAACTGCAAGCTAGGACTGTTCAGCTGTTTTCCTTAGTTGTAGATTTGATAACAGACGATGATTGAACTTTACGTTTTACAGTTATACCTGTGATTCATTGGTTTTGTGTTTTTATGCCCCTCCAGGAATTCCATCACCTATAGTGCAGAAAATGCAAGAAATCTGTGCGCTGTCCGGCGAGACCAGCTCCAGTCTGAGAGCCTGCCTCAGCCTATTCTCCAGACAGGAAGGGGTAAGACTCGTAGACGGACACTAGGGGGAGAGTCCTCCCCTCTCCTGCAAACCATCAACAGTTTTTTAGCCTTCAGAAAATGTTTTTTTTATGTAAAATAGTTCACAAAAGATAATTATTATGTGAAAATGTCTGGACAACCTGAGAACTCCAGGTTGTTTCAACACCTACGTGTGCGTTGTTTAAATAAGGAAACAATCCTTTTATCTTAAACGCTTCTGCAGAGAACATCCAGTTTACAAAAGATGACCCATTTCTTTCTGATTTATGCAACCTGACCTTTAAAAAGAGAGAAGAAACCCCCTGAATGCTGTAATCAGCAGGATTCTTCTTGTTTTTGACCCCTCTGGTATAATGTGGTGTTTATCTTAAGGGTGAGACATAAAAACATGAGAACATGCTAAAACAGTTTCCCTGAAATCAGCTCAGTGATTACAAACTGAGGGACACTGTTTCTCATGATTCAATAGTTTTGATTATAATGGTGGGATGGAGAGCAGGTATTATATATTACACCCCGCCGGAGGAAAACAAGTGATGTTTGTTGTTCTGCACAACAACACCAGCAGCGGACATTAAACGTCGCTTAAAAACTAACCATGAAAAGAGTCGTTTCTGGCGTTTAGCTGAGGAGGTTTCTTTATACTTGTAATAAGTTCTGAGTGACGTCGGTTCAGCTGATGCTAATCTGAAGGCAGCATGTTGTGAAATCACATCAGCCGCTCAGAAACCAGCAGTTTACCTCGACTCAGACCCAATCAGACTCTGTTTTCAGCAGCGTTCAGTATGGCTGTTGGATCTGGAGCTGCAGCAGAATGTTGCAAAGTTGTGAGGAGGACATGAATCCAACAATTAGTAGACAGCTAGAGCTAGTGTTAGGTCTGGGCTGTAAACCAGAGGGAGGAGGATGACAGAGAGACGGGCTGATGGTGGGAAGAAGACCTCAGTCACAGAGACAGGCAGACGTTTTCCAGCTGTTTGATTTTTAGATCAGATCCCAAACTTTTCCCTTTCTGACCAACTAATTACCAGCATCTGAGCCTTTAAAAGTATTTCATGTTTTTCTAACAGTTGTGGCAGATATACAGTAATAGCAATGATTTTACATTTACTTTGAGTTCTGGAGACGTGCCCTGCTTCATGGCCTGTAATCAGGTCTTTAGGAGTTAAATAGTTTGTCAAACTGAATGATTTATTTTCTCTTTTTTGCTAAATGTAAAGTTTTGTCTAA
This sequence comes from Callopanchax toddi, assembly GCA_006937965.1. Classification (NCBI taxonomy): domain Eukaryota; kingdom Metazoa; phylum Chordata; class Actinopteri; order Cyprinodontiformes; family Nothobranchiidae; genus Callopanchax; species Callopanchax toddi. The sequence goes on from SSNR01000541.1 coordinate 54,408, forward strand.
ATGTTAAAACAAGTATTGAACCCAACTGGAGCCTGGACCACGCGTAATGTTGTTCATCAGTGTTCAAAGCTTTACTGAATGAAAATGAACTTTTCATAGAAAATCAAATGTAAACGCTTCAGTTATGGATGCACATCATTAGAAGAACACGCAGCGACCATATTAGTTGTGTTATTTATCTCGCTGCTGTCTTGCTGGTCGGTAACCATGACGCTGTGATCTAAAACCGGACAGAATCCATCTGATTGGCTGAGCAATCCTTTGATGTTGCACACACTGATTTCATGATGTCGATAACCAGTTGATATATTGTGATCCAGATTATAAAGCCGTGTCAGCAGATCTACTCGCAAACACATGATCAATGACCATATATGGTCTTAACCCTTTAAATCCTGACACATCAAATAAGAATTAAAAAACTAGCTTAAAATATTGACTAGTAGTTGGCTAAGAGCTCTTTAATCATTTTACTTTATTATGTAATTGTTAGTGGTGGGACTGGATTTTAAAAGGTAGAAAATTAAATTCCCACCCCTAATAATTATATAACTGTAGTAAAAATAATCAAATTGGCACTTTCCACTTAGATCCTCCACCAGAGGGCAGTAGACATGTACAGTCCTGGATGTAGCAGGTTTTGATAAAAGTACTAATACTAATACTCCAGTTGGCTCCTTTAAGGATATGATTGAAGGAAAATTTGCAATAATAATCTACAAGAGTTAAAACCAAACTAAACACTAGAGGTGAAAGGTCAGGATGTATCCTCTAAAGTTTAAATCTAATGTAAAACATACATATAATATAATATATTTGTTGTAGATACCTTTCCTGAAGCCATGCTGCCATAGATAATAACTCTTCCACTAACCTCAACGTTTCCCCTCCCTTCCTGCTCTCAGCATGATGCTTTTTTTAGCCTCCTTTTACTAAAAGAAAAAAAATGAAGTCCAGGCTAAAAGCCATGAAAAGTTCTCAAAAATGAAAGTTTGAATTTAGATTTAATCATACAACAACAATGTTTTATATTCAGTGTAAGAAAGTACAGATTCATGTCATTTTCATGAGGATCCTTCAGTCCCAGGTTTAGATTTTATTAGAATTAAAAGCAGATAAAATCCCATCATTCCTTAGGGCTGACTATGTCAGAAAAGTATTTATTTACAACTTTGTGAAGAATTTCCTTCAGTAAACAATGTGACAGAACTGCTGGCAGCAGACCAGATGCCTCAGTCACAAGACATCCTCCACCAGACGTTGCTCAATGTCACTAATGGAGAACAACAGAGCTGTTTCTGTGTGCGTGCACATGCTCTAGTGGTGAGTGTGTGTTTGTGCGTCGTGTTTCTGTAGGAAACAATAAGGACGTGAACCCAGATATGTAGAGATTAAACAGGGAGCAACAGATTCCAGATCATTTACTCAGAACTGGAGTCAGATTTCATCTCTGTGAGAGATGAATTGAATCCATTCACACGTAAAATAAAAACCTGCTTTCTCCTGATAAAGAAAGATTTCCTCCGTTTTGTGTTTAATGTGATGACACTGAAGACTCTCAGATCCTTATAGACTGATTTATCACTTCCTGCAGTTGGAGATAATTTCCGGCCCCTTCTGAAGCAGATTTTAATCTGAGCATCCCATCGGAATGAGAATTAGTTGCTGTTGACACCGCTCTGATTGCGTGTTGTACTCCAGCCGCTGCTTTCGACACGCCGCTGCGATGGAGCTGTTGGATGTGTAAATCTGTGTTTACCTGCCTTCACACGATAATGCACAGACTCAGCTCCAGTGTGCTTATCGTCCCCATTAGTTGCTGCCAAATAAAAACATGAAAAGATTTGTTGGAAACCAAAAGCCAAAATGTATTTCCATCAGCAGAACTCAGGAGGGAAAGTCTCCCTTAAACAGCTTCATCTTTAGAGGAGGCTGGACTGTTTACACCCAGATCCCAGGCCTTGATCGCTCAGCTGTGCGGCCTTTTGAACTGCGATCTCCAGCTGCACTATAAAAGGCTCACCCTTGAAAAGAGCTGGTATCAATGTGAGGAACAGAAGGATGTGGTGGGTTACAGTCTGAATCAGGCCTGCGCTCGTTCGCCGCTGAATCACTTCCCTAACCCTAACCGGTCAGCAGACAGGAACCTCCCTTTGAACTGAAACCCTTCACTCTTGACATGTGGGCCTCAGAGTGTCATCTCTAACTGGATTAACACGCCGTGCTGTCAGCAGCAGCAGGGTGTGGGATTTACTCCAGAAAGATGCAATAATTTAAATCTAAAACCTAATATTTTAGTTGAAGGAAGATTTAGCTAATGGTTTATTCAGAACCCCTCATCCGATCCTCTCTCCTGCACAGGAATCATGTTCTGACATCTGAGATGTTGGAGCTGGCCGTCCTTCATGGCTGCTCTCTCTCAGCTGTGGGTCTGCTAAAGAGAGGAGCATCAGTCACTTCACAGGCTCATTATTTGAGGAGCTGCTGCCATCTCGTTCTGTTTGATAGTCGTGAACATTTGTTTGCAGTCTGAGTAAAATTCTGGTCACCATGAAACCTCCACATTCATTAAACAGAGTTCCTGTTGGTTTGTCTGTCTGGAGGTGATTAGTCTCATCCCTTTTGTCTTACGTGTGTGTGTGTTGTGTTTGTGTGTGTGTGTGTGGTGAGCTCAGGTGTGCAGTGTGAAATTGGAGCACGAGGTAGAGAAGAATAAGATCCTCTCCGAAGCGCTGCAGACGCTCGCCACGGAGCACCACAAACTCGAGCAATCCGTCGTCAAGGGATCGTCGCCGCGCAGCGCCCTCAGCGAGGATGAGTTCTACGACGCTGTGTCTGGTGAGTTGACAAGTCCTCAAACACTCACGGGACTGGAAGGAGATTCTATGACAAGCTGCCGTTCACACTCGGTGCACTCTCGTTCACCTGTAGGACGCTGGGAAACTTTTTCCTGCCGATCAAGTCCTTTGGTAGGTTTGCTGCTCCTTCAGACTCAGGTGTTTGTTTGTGGTAAAATAGGAGCCTGATGCTGGTTTTCTACCAAACAGAGCCAGCTCTTAGTTTCTGAATTTAATTTAATAAAATCATAGCTGGAACTGGATGCATCAGCTGAGTGAAATGAAACATCGAGATGGATCGGCATTAAAGATCAGCGTTCATTAATCTAGAGCATGTTCACCAGGCCGTTTCTGTCACCTGATGTCGTTAATTTAAAGATAATCATTACCTGATAACAGTCATCCTGCTCAAATGATACAATCACTCTCATTTCAATTCAATGTTTTCATCGCTCTTTCATGATGTTTACTTTATGTTTGTCTCTATTTGTGACACGTTTTTCTGTTTGAGGTGAAGTTTTGATCTTCTCCAGTTACTTTAGATTAATGGGAGTTGTTTTTAAATATTTAATTTTTCTATTAAAAGTTTTGATTTCTCATAAAATAAACAATCAAAAAGTTTTCAAATGAAACATTTTCATTTAAATCCAAGTTCCCTAAATAATAAAGACAAGTCTTAATTTGAACAGAATCAAAGCAGAAGCAGGGAGGAAATGAGACACTGAACTAGCGAGGAAACAACTAATAAACGAGAAAACATTGTTAAATACACTGCAAAGACTGAGTCCTGAGAAAGTCAAACAAGCCTGCTGCTGGACATGTTCACTTGTTTGAAAAGAAAATATATTCTTACAGCTCTACTTGGAACAAACCAGATCTTCTTAAACATGGTCAAATTTTCTGTATTTGAGGGAAAAATATCTATATATGTAAGCAAACGTTGGTGGCCTGATTCCTTAAAAGTAGCAAAAGTTTCTGCGTTTAGAATAATTTGCAAGTTTTTAGAATTCTAGCCAAGCAACTTTTTCTTACCCCATTGGCAGATTGTATTCAAATCTAGAAAATTTGACCATGTTTAAGAAGATTTGGCTAATTTGAAGAAGAGCTGTGATAATATATTTTCTATTCAGACAAAAATAAGTCGAAATGTCTAAAAACAAGGCTTTTTACTTTCTTAGAAATCAGTTTTTGAAGTGTAAAAAATACATAAAGTTTCAATAAAAGATTTTATTATTATTATTATCTTAAATTATATTTTTGTCCCAAATAATTTTTAAAATGCAAAAAAAAGAAAACTTTTCTTTACATTTTATATTTTTGGATGCGTTAAACACATCTTTGTTTTACTTTGAATAAAAATAAGAGTTTAAATGCACTAAAAGTAAAACTAGTTGTAAAATGAATACAAAATACTAGTTTCCTGCTGCTACTGATACTTAACCATTTCTGATCATTTAGGCCTTTTTTAACAGGTAAATAATCTAATATTCAACATTTATGGTAAAGAATTTCATTTATTTTAACATTTTTCTGTTGAAACTTACTTTTAAAACAAGCTCATTAAAACACTGCTGCCAAACAACATTTAACCAGTTTCCATTTTGGCTTTTTTTGGTTAAAATAATGATCTAAAATGTTGACTTATATCTGTCTGATTTATGTCACAGCAAAAGTATAATAAGGGAGTCCAGGAGATCCAGCTTGTTGATTTTTATACATTTAATATGAAGAAATGACAGGCTGGAAGCAGATCCTTGTACGTAGTTGAGGATGCGTTTATACACCAGCCTCCATCAGAGCCAGGAGCTGAATCAGTTAAAGACACGTCTTATTCTTTAAATCTCACAGCAGGTTGTAAAGTTTGACCTTGTCTCCACTGGTGTTTGTTAGAAACAAAAAGTAAAGCATGAATGAAATGATTCGTTTTCTCTTGTAGACAAGCTGTTTAATATAAAACTTTTTTAAAGAGCTCTTTCATAATTTTTGAGCTGCTTTACATCAACAAGTCTGTCAGTCAGACTTGTTTCTGTTCTAATGAAAGGAGCCTTCTTCCTGCTCTAATCAGCCGGCCGGTCCGTTCTGCAGCTAATTATCTCCATGTGTTGGTCTCTGTCAGAATCAGGCTCTGAGCTCTCCCTGAGCGGCTTTGAGACGGTAGCCAGCCATTCCTTTGAAGAGGACGAGGAGGAGGACGAAGGCTCTGTCATGCTAAGCAGCCCTTCCAGCAGCCCCTCCAGCAGCATGTTGCAGGAGGATCGCCATGGAGACAGGGATGAGACTCAGCCCAATGGGATAACAAAGCATAGGTCAGCAGTGCAATGTGCTCCAACAGTTTTGTAAATTGGACGTACACACACACACATTCAGAAGCCTTTTATCTCTGGTTTAAGGATGAACAAACTCTACAAAGACCCTGTGTTCTCCTATCACTCTGTTATTGTTGCAGGTATCTCAGCTGCTCTGAGAGTTTGCTTCTTTCAGGGATCGTTTATTTCTCCTGTCCTCCCTCAGGTCTTTCCACTTGCTGGTGTGAATAATTTAGTGTGAGGGCCCGCCTGGTAAAGGCATGTGAAAGGGTTGTATTGAACAGACTGAGCTCTGTGTCGCGATGTTAAATATTGATAAGGTCACAGTGTAATGCAACAATCTGTTAGCGGCACGATCCCATGTTTGCTGATCCCTCAGCAGCTTCAGGGTCACGTGATTTGAGTGTATCTTAAATTAGTTATGCCACTGTATCCTTTTTCATGCTACGGTGTACCTTTGGATTTTAATTTGACTGCTTTTTAAAACTGTGTTTCTGACTAAATTGACTTGAAGCTGCAGCTGTTACATGTCTGATGCTCTTATTTAGAGCGCCGGCACAAAGTGATTCCTTTATGCGCGCCTTGCAGAGGACATACGGTGTAATTATCTGTTATTTCAGGACGAGCTTACCTGCGCCGATGTTTTCAAGAAACGACTTCAGCATCTGGAGCATCCTGAGGAACTGCATCGGGATGGTGAGGACGGAGCTGTGTTTGTGAAACGGGCAGTAGATTTATGTGTTTTTAGTAGCTGCTGGATCAATTGCTATGGAAGATACTTTTATGAATGACTGTCAAACTCTATGTTGATTGAAAACACACATTATGAAGTAAAAACATCCCTAATGAAGGAGGGTGAGAGTGAACACATTATTATAAATACCTAAGAGCAGATCCTCAGTGCTTCAGGTAGTTTTCACACAGTGAAACCAGGTAATGTGTTCAAATGAATGTCAGCAGAATGGTGTAACATGGGTTTATCGCCTTGTTGCAAACTCAAAAGAGAGAGGGGAGCACAGGAAACGAGTCAAGATCAGATGAAGCAGGTCGATCAGGACCTGGTTCAGAAGAGAGCAGGGTCCTGAGACTGGAGACCGACAAGGTCCTCATAAGAAGGAGAGAAAATCAACAGAAGTCCCTAACCCTTTGACCTTAACACTATTTTGCATCAAAAAGTGAAAGTGCAATTAGGGATGGGGCCGATTCGATCTTGGATCAGGATCGGACCTCGATCCGGACTTAATCCACGGATCGGAAATTTCCGATTCAACCTGGACAAATTTCCGATCCAGAGCTCATAGATGCTGGTCCAGGACTGTGCCCTGCTGAGACACAGAGATGACGCCTCCTTTCAGGACCCCGCTGCAGTTTGCAGGTAGCAAACAGAGCAAAGACAACCAGAGCATAACATTACATTTAATATTACATCCATCCATCCATCTCCTGTAACCACTTAGTCCTCCACAGAGGGTCGCGGGGGAGCTGGTGCCTATCTCCAGCGGTCAAGGGGCGAGAGGCGGGGGACACCCTGGACGGGTCGCCAGTCCATCGCAGGGCCACACAGAGACGAACAACCACACACCCACTCACACCTAAGGACAATTTACCAGCCCAATTAGCCTGACAGTCATGTTTTTGGTCTATGGGAGGAAACCAGAGTACCCGGAGAAAACCCACACACGCACAGGGAGAACATGCAAACTCCACGCAGAGAGGCCGCAGAGCCGGGACGCGAACCCACGACCTCCTTGCTGCGAGGCAACATTGCTAACCAAGTGCGCAACCATGCAGCCCTTTAATATTACATGTTTTGGAAATGTAATTATTATTATTCACTTTATTTATTTTAATGTCACACTATAATGTAAAAAAAATGTCTTGTGAATTTTCAAAATAAAATACCCTGTGGCACCTTGTGATCCACGGACCAGTATTGGTCCCTGAGCCAGTAGCTGGGGACCCCTGATTTAGGATCTAGTGATATTTCTTTGCAGCTGTAGACGATAAAGTTAATTTGCTATAGCAAGAAACTGAATGGGTTTAATTATGAAAATGTATTTTTAAGAAAACATGTGACTTTTGCCCCTTTTTTTAACTTTTTTTTTCTCTATTACTTGCTAATGACAAGTCTTCAGCACCAAACTAAACTGATAAATTCATGTTATTTCATGTATTTAACTCTGTATAAATGAGCCTTCCTTTAAGGGTTAACACACACAGTGTGGACAGTCTGAAACCTGAATAAATGAATGTGTTTGAGGCAGATAAAAAAATCTATTTTCCTTAGAAGTTCTTAGAGGTTGAAATCAGAGATGAGGGTATTTATTAGTGGTTGCAGCTAATTGCTCAGTTTGTTAACCAGTTCTGCGTATACCTGTATGTCAGCCTTCACGCCGCTGTGGGGGGTAAATTGTGGCTATGTATCTGAATCCTACTGAGCTTCTACGTGTTGTTTTTGTGTTTCTGTAGCTGTAACACTCCTGATGGAGCCGGTGACACAACAGCAGGCCGCTGTTTGTTTATGTTACATCTAAGTTCAAAAGACTGTGTACAACTGCTATGTGACTGCCTAATCCAGATTAGACTCAAAGAGTTCAGGGCGTCATAATCCTGGTTTGGAATGTTTAGAAAGAATAGAATTCCTAATACAGGGAGTGCAGAATTATTAGGCAAATGAGTATTTTGACCACATCATCCTCTTTATGCATGTTGTCTTACTCCAAGCTGTATAGGCTCAAAGCCTACTACCAATTAAGCATATCAGGTGATGTGCATCTCTGTAATGAGAAGGGGTGTGGTCTAATGACATCAACACCCTATATCAGGTGTGCATAATTATTAGGCAACTTCCTTTCCTTTGGCAAAATGGGTCAAAAGAAGGACTTGACAGGCTCAGAAAAGTCAAAAATAGTGAGATATGTTGCAGAGGGATGCAGTACACTTAAAATTGCAAAGCTTCTGAAGCGTGATCATCGAACAATCAAGCGTTTCATTCAAAATAGTCAACAGGGTCGCGAGAAGCGTGTGGAAAAACCAAGGCGCAAAATAACTGCCCATGAACTGAGAAGAGTCAAGCGTGCAGCTGCCAAGATGCCACTTGCCACCAGTTTGGCCATATTTCAGAGCTGCAACATCACTGGAGTGCCCAAAAGCACAAGGTGTGCAATACTCAGAGACATGGCCAAGGTAAGAAAGGCTGAAAGACGACCACCACTGAACAAGACACACAAGCTGAAACGTCAGGACTGGGCCAAGAAATATCTCCAGACTGATTTTTCTAAGGTTTTATGGACTGATGAAATGAGAGTGAGTCTTGATGGGCCAGATGGATGGGCCTGTGGCTGGATTGGTAAAGGGCAGAGAGCTCCAGTCTGACTCAGACGCCAGCAAGGTGGAGGTGGAGTACTCGTTTGGGCTGGTATCATCAAAGATGAGCTTGTGGGGCCTTTTCGGGTTGAGGATGGAGTCAAGCTCAACTCCCAGTCCTCCTGCCAGTTTCTGGAAGACACCTTCTTCAAGCAGTGGTACAGGAAGAAGTCTGCATCCTTCAAGAAAAACATGATTTTCATGCAGGACAATGCTCCATCACACGCGTCCAAGTACTCCACAGCGTGGCTGGAGAGAAAGGGTATAAAAGAAGGAAAACTAATGACATGGCCTCCTTGTTCACCTGATCTGAACCCCATTGAGAACCTGTGGTCCATCATCAAATGTGAGATTTACAAAGAGGGAAAACAGTACACCTCTCTGAACAGTGTCTGGGAGGCTGTGGTTGCTGCTGCACGCAATGTTGATGGTGAACAGATCAAAACACTGACAGAATCCATGGATGGCAGGCTTTTGAGTGTCCTTGCAAAGAAAGGTGGCTATATTGGTCACTGATTTGTTTTTGTTTTGTTTTTGAATGTCAGAAATGTATATTTCTGAATGTGGAGATGTTACATTGGTTTCACTGGTAAAAATAAATAATTGAAATGGGTATATATTTGTTTTTGTTAAGTTGCCTAATAATTATGCACACCTGATATAGGGTGTTGATGTCATTAGACCACACCCCTTCTCATTACAGAGATGCACATCACCTGATATGCTTAATTGGTAGTAGGCTTTGAGCCTATACAGCTTGGAGTAAGACAGCATGCATAAAGAGGATGATGTGGTCAAAATACTCATTTGCCTAATAATTCTGCACTCACTGTAATCTTGTACTTGAGGTTATATAGAGCTTTTCTTTTGGTTGTGAGTCGTGTGTGTGTGTGTGCGCGTGCGTGCGTGCGTGCGTGTGTGTGTGTTTATATTCGAGCCTTCAGCTCTGCTGTCTTCTCCATAGTGACACCTTGTCCCCTGTTACCTCCCTACATCGCCTCTGTTGCAGGAGCTCTCCAAGATCACAATGCCGGTGATTTTCAACGAGCCACTCAGCTTCCTGCAGCGTCTCACAGAGTACATGGAGCACACGTACCTCATCCATCAGGCCAACGCGTCCTCGGATTCTATTGAGAGGATGAAGGTAGAAGCGTCACTTCACTCAGAGCAAATGAGCAAATTACCTAAAGGGCCCCACTGTGGGCTCAGTTTAATGGACTCCAGAGTTTAGCGTGTTTGACTTGGTGTGTGTGTGTGTGTGTGTGTGTGTGTGTGTGTGTGTGTGTGTGTGTTTCTGCTGCAGTGTGTGGCTGCGTTTGCAGTGTCCGCTGTGGCTTCCCAGTGGGAGCGGACAGGAAAACCGTTCAACCCTCTGCTTGGAGAAACCTATGAACTGGTCAGGTAGGATAGTAATCATCAGTTCTACAGATTTGGAGACATTTATTTAAAACGCCACATTTTCTTAAAAACGAAGTAAAAATATAAGTTCCTTGAACTTTTGCAAGTATCTGCACAATGATATCCATTGTTGTCTAACAGTCCCATGTTTTTCTCCAGAGAGGATCTGGGCTTCAGGCTCCTGTCGGAGCAGGTGAGCCACCACCCTCCAGTCAGCGCCTTCCACGCCGAGGGTCTGAAGCAGGACTTCATGTTTCATGGATCCATCTACCCCAAACTGAAGTTCTGGGGGAAAGAGTGTGGAAGCTGAGCCAAAAGGAACCATCACGCTGGAGCTGCCCCAGTAAGAAAACAACAAAAGTGACGCATCGGATTTAGTTTGGTTGGTTGTTGTTTGTGTGACATTTGTTTTGGTCTTCAGGCACAACGAGGCCTACACATGGACCAACCCTACATGCTGTGTTCACAACATCATCGTGGGTCAGCTGTGGATCGAGCAGTATGGAAACATGGAGCTGATTAACCACAGGTCTGATTTGGTCCAGATTCACTCTTTGTGCAAAAGTTTTAAACCACCCCAATTGGTGTGTGACATCAGGGGCGGTCCTAGGGGGGGCCAGTGCTCTCCTAACAACAAGCTTGGCCCCCCTGTGGCCCCCCAGCTAAGTGTTTTAGATTGCACCCCTCTAAAAAAGCAGCAGGCCCCAGCCTGGCCCCCCCTCTAATGTTGGTCTAGAACTGCCACTGTTTGACATTTACAATAAATCTAGCTGAGCAGAGGTGTGTGTGTGTGAGGATGGGTACAAAATTATAGTCTTTAAAGTAGTTTTAGCTGTAAAGAATCTAACACAATGATTAAAACAAGCAGTAAAATGTGGCTCGTGGACTCTGACTGGTTGGCCACCCCTGCTGTAAAGGGTCATATTAGCACATACTGGCTCAAGGAAAAGATTTTAAATATGAAATTGTTACATTGTGTGCCTTTAATTTAGTTTCCGTGAGTCAAAAAGTGTGAGAAAATGAGGCATGATTAGGACATTTTGTATCTAGATTGTGACAATGAAATGTGTCGCAATTTTTCTCAATGATGTCATACATTTAAAAAACTCTCTGCAAGTGTCAAACCAACACACCAATTCTGTGTGATTCCAACTGAAAATGTGCTTTTTTTTTCTCTGAATTTAGTTCTATTTCCACTAGTAGCTGACAGCCCAGTTAGAATTGTTTTTAGGAACGACTCCAGACCTGACCACCAGTCTGGTGATTTGGCTTCCAGACGCCCCAGTAGTAAAACCAGTTCAGTCATTATTAAGGCGGTCACAGTGTTATGGATGATTGGCTTACACACATTAACAGAGTCACCGTTAAATGAAAACAGCTCCTTGTTCTTAAAAACAAATCTTTTTTTTCATTATACCACATCGAAATTTAAATCACAAAGAACCAAGTCTGGTGGGTTGATGCATATTTCATCAACCTCCAAACACTCAGGGGGACGCACACAGCAGCTTCTTTATGAGATCAAAACAATAATCAGAGCTCCATTCATTAGAAAAAACCTCAGACATCATTTCAACCTGCTGTCAGTTCCTTCCAACATGTTTTTATTTCCTTGTGACATTTTTAATCCAGTCCTTTTTTTATGTCCTCTAATTTTGGCCTTTAAAATCTTTTGCTTAATTCATGAAAAAGGACATTTCGTAACACTCAAACATGTTTTCTATTTTTTCACAGAACTGGTGAAAAGTGCTGTCTGAATTTCAAACCATGTGGGCTTTTTGGAAAGGAGCTGCATAAAGTTGAAGGTTATATTCTAGATAAAAGGTAGAGAACAATGTGATGTCCTGGCTGAAAACGCTACTAAAATCAGATGATTGTGGCCATTTTATTCAAATGTTTCTTTAATTTCAGTGTAAAACTCAGTACACACACACACACATATTGAAGTATTTATCTTACATGTTGCATCCTATCCTTGGATCTCCTGAGTGCCAGGTAAAAATGAAGTTTTGCTCTGTATCAGATGGAATGACTAACAGTTAGTTTATCTGTCTGTTTCCTTCAGTCACTGAAATATTAGTTCAGATTTAATTCGATAAACTGCTCGCAGCCAGTTAGGCTGTGTTTGTAAATCAGGACTCTAAACAGTGAAGGAGCATTCAGCAGGTTCAGTCTGCAGCCTAAAGGACCGTCTGTCCATTTAAAGAAGTGATCCAAAGCTGCAACACAATTTAATATTTTACTCCTGTCAAACAGTATTTGCCCCCTTGCAGAATTCCCCACTTTTGTTTTTTATTCACACTAAAAAGCTTCAGTTTAGCAACAACAACAAAACAAAATGCAGTTTTAAAAATGATGATTTGATTTATTAAAGGATAAAGATCCAAACCTACCTGGTTCTATGTGGAAAAGTTACCGCCCCCTTGTCAATTCATGAATTAATTCTGATTCATCAAATTATTTAGAAAGATGAGTTCAGTTCAACTAGCCGCACTCAGACCTGATCACTACCAGACCTGATCACTACCAGACCTGATCACTACCAGACCTGATCACTACCAGACCTGATCTACCAGACCTGATCACTACCAGACCTGATCACTACCAGACCTGATCACGACCAGACCTGATCACGACCAGACCTGATCACTACCAGACCTGATCACTACCAGACCTGATCTCTACCAGACCTGATCTCTACCAGACCTGATCTCTACCAGACCTGATCACTACCAGACCTGATCTCTACCAGACCTGATCACGACCAGACCTGATCACTACCAGACCTGATCACGACCAGACCTGATCACGACCAGACCTGATCACTACCAGACCTGATCTCTACCAGACCTGATCTCTACCAGACCTGATCACTACCAGACCTGATCTCTACCAGACCTGATCTCTACCAGACCTGATCACTGTCAGACCTGATCCCTACCAGACCTGATCACTACAAGACCTGATCACTACCAGACCTGATCCCTACCAGACCTGATCTCTACCAGACCTGATTGCTACCAGACCTGATCTCTACCAGACCTGATCACGACCAGACCTGATCACTACCAGACCTGACCACGACCAGACCTGATCACGACCAGACCTGAACACGACCAGACCTGATCACGACCAGACCTGATCTCTACCAGACCTGATCTCTACCAGACCTGAGCTCTACCAGACCTGATCACTACCAGACCTGATCACGACCAGACCTGATCACGACCAGACCTGATCACTACCAGACCTGATCACTACCAGACCTGATCACGACCAGACCTGATCTCTACCAGACCTGATCTCTACCAGACCTGATCTCTACCAGACCTGATCTCAACCAGACCTGATCACTGCCAGACCTGATCACGACCAGACCTGATCACGACCAGACCTGATCACGACCAGACCTGATCACGACCAGACCTGATCTCTACCAGACCTGATCTCTACCAGACCTGATCACTACCAGACCTGATCACTACCAGACCTGATCACGACCAGACCTGATCTCGACCAGACCTGATCACTACCAGACCTGATCACTACCAGACCTGATCTCTACCAGACCTGATCTCTACCAGACCTGATCTCTACCAGACCTGATCACTGTCAGACCTGATCACTGTCAGACCTGATCACTGTCAGACCTGATCACAACCAGACCTGATCACTGTCAGACCTGATCACGACCAGACCTGATCACGACCAGACCTGATCACGACCAGACCTGATCACTACCAGATCTGATCTCTACCAGACCTGATCACGACCAGACCTGATCACGACCAGACCTGATCACGACCAGACCTGATCTCTACCAGACCTGATCACTACCAGACCTGATCACTACCAGACCTGATCACTACCAGACCTGATCTCTACCAGACCTGATCACTACCAGACCTGATCACTACCAGACCTGATCACTACCAGACCTGATCACTACCAGACCTGATCACGACCAGACCTGATCACGACCAGACCTGATCACGACCAGACCTGATCACTACCAGACCTGATCACGACCAGACCTGATCACGACCAGACCTGATCACTACCAGACCTGATCACTACCAGACCTGATCACTACCAGACCTGATCTCTACCAGACCTGATCACGACCAGACCTGATCACGACCAGACCTGATCTCTACCAGACCTGATCACTGTCAGACCTGATCCCTACCAGACCTGATCTCTACCAGACCTGATCACTACCAGACCTGATCACTACCAGACCTGATCACTACCAGACCTGATCTCTACCAGACCTGATCACTACCAGACCTGATCACTACCAGACCTGATCTCTACCAGACCTGATCTCTACCAGAAAAGATCTCAAAAACCAACACATAATGTCCTGTTCTAAAGAGATTCAAGAACAAAAGAACCAGAACATCTAAAGTCCTGCAGGCTCCAGTTATGATTGAAGTTAAGTTTTAAAGCTACACTGTGTGATCTTCAAACAAGCTAGGTACCGCTAGCTATTTTACACAAACACGTCTCAGAGCTCTCACCCCTCCTGTCTTGATGCTCCCAGAGATTTTGAAATTTGTTTACTGATCTGAAACTAAATGTAAGTGCACTGCATGCTCCACATTTATTAGCAGGTAGTAAAATTCAGCACCATCCTCGGATGGTTTTGTCCCTCACAGAGGAGCAACTGGTTTACAGGTTACAACAGAGAAAACAGCTGGTGAGGGATGCATGCTCTGGTGCAAGACCTGCAGAACTGACAGACGGAGATTATCAATGTGAGAAAACCAGAAATGAAGCAACAATTTAAAACAGGAGCAGATGGTCTAGTGAGGCAGAGGGGACCAGCAGAAGCCAGTGACTCAACACAAGTGACTGAAGAGAAAGAAAAGGTCTAAATATGCAAACGCACCAGTGGATGGACGACAAGAAAACATGACAGAGAAACAAAAACCGTCTCTCTGGCTCCTCTTTCACTCAAATCTCCTGAAATTTCTCAGAGATGAACGAGCTTTTTACCGTTAGGTAGAAGGTTTTAATCTGTCCATTCTCCACCTGACTGAAATCACCACAAGCATTTGTGCCTGAGGACGTCTCTGTGTGTGTGTGTTTGACAGCAAAAAGAAGCTGTGCGCGCTCTATGGGAAGTGGACCGAGTGCCTGTACGTGGTTGACCCGCCTGCCTTTGAAGCTCACAAGAAAAATGACAAAAAAGGTGGAGAAGAGAAGAAAACCAGCAAAGGGGTATGAATGACTCTACGGGAATCGGTGCCAAAGTCGAGTTAATTGCGAGGTAAAAGAGGGAGTTTTGACTCCCTCAGAATGCAGCGTGGTTTGAAGTTGGGTGGAGATAAAGGTAGAGAGGATAGATAAATCTACTTGTAGCTTTGAGTGCAGAGACCTCCTGTATGTTTGAACTGTTGAGTTTTTTTCAATCATAGTCATTTTAGAGCTCAGTAAAAGTTTTATTTCATATTTTGTCCACTTTATGTCATGAGATCCTGCTGAGCTCTGAAGTGTTTCTGCTGCGTGTTCAGGGTTCTAGTGCGGATCAGGATGAGGTTCCCTCTCCGGCGGCAGACACTGTGGAGGTGGTTCCTGGCAGCCAGCTGCTGTGGAGGATCGCACCCAGACCAGCCAACTCTACCCAGGTAACATTAATCCTGTCACCATCAGGCCTTCAGTACCCTAAAATACTTAAACAAACCTGATTATTCTCTATGACAGATGTACAGCTTCACATGCTTCGCGATGCAGCTGAACGAGCTGCGCAACGAGATGGAAGGAGTCATTCCCCAGACCGACTGCAGGCTCAGGCCGGACATCAGAGCCATGGAGAACGGCGACATTGGTGAGGACTGCTGGGAAATAACCCGAGCTGAATGGGATCACTGGTAATTGTATGGGATAAGATTTGTGCCCAAATGGATCAACCAAAAAATACAGTCACACACAAAATATATCAAATTAAAGCAAGCAAAAAGAACATTTCAGAAGTCAAAGTGTGAAATTCAAAAGCAAATAAAAACTTATTTTTACCGCTTAATAATTCAGGTTTTATTTATTTGACACCCCTTTTTGATTCTCACTTTCTTCTGCTTCATTCAGACCATTTAGGCTTTTATTCTGAAGGGCATGTATTGGTTCTGTGACAGCTCTGGATTTTTGCTTTTGTTTTTGAAAGATGGTCTCAGTGGGAGGGGCTTTCCAGTGCTTCAATCTCATTGGTTATGAGTGTTTTGTGTAGGTGGCTCTAGATGTTTTTCACCTATGGAGCCACCTACTCCAAACCCTCATAACCAATGAGATTGAAGCACTGGAAAGCCCCTCCCACTGAGACTTTCTTTCAAAAGCAAAAACTAAAAGCTAGTTTATCTATCTCTGTCTGCATTGGTACGGAAACACACAACGCCATTATGCGTCTTCACAGGGGCTCTCCAACAGGCTCGCAAGGACGGACAGAGTCGAGTCCACTTTTCTTTCTTTTATTTTTCTAACTATCCGTCGAACGAGACGGAGAGCGCACGTCTCTGATTGGTCGGCCCAACAACCCAAGATAATTTTCAGAGTGACGATGGTATCAACAGAGTAGTAGAAGTAGAATCTCACAGAAGCAGATATGGATCAGCTTGAGGAACGTCTGGCAGACGAAGTACGAACATTTATATAATCCATCAGTGTCCCTCAAAGGTTGAACAAGAGCTGCATATTCACTCGTCCTCTGTCTTGTCCTGTTCAGTGGACGGACAGTCAACGCTGTCTCCTTCACTCCCGTTCTTTTTAACAACATTGTTTGTTCCTCGAGATCAATCAGTTCCAGCTAAATCAAAATTCACTCTGTCGACCATTACTAAGCTGAAGTAAACAAACTTTGGTCGACCGGAGACGTTACCGCAGAAAAGTTATACGCCCTCTGCTGTCCTGGAGAAGAACTACTTCACAACACCGACAGAGAAGTATAAATCCAAACCGTCTCCGAGCAGAAGACAAACACAATCAAAGCATGCCCTTCAGAATAAAAGCCTAAATGAAGCAGAATTAAGTGAGAACTAAAGAGTTGTGTCAAATAAATAAAATATAAATTGTTAAAAAATAAAAATACACCATTGGTTTAGAAAAATAAATATTTAATTATGAATTAGTTAATTTTATTTTCTTGGTTTTTGAATTTCATACTTTTGTTTCTGAAATGTTCTTTTTGGTTGCTTTATTATGTTGTTTGTAACTGTATCCCATACATCTGACCCCGGACTGTGTTTTGTCCCAAATAGACCTCGCCAGCGAGGAGAAGAAGAGGCTGGAGGAGAAACAGAGAGCTGCTCGTAAAAACCGCTCCAAGTCTGACGAAGAGTGGAAGACGAGGTGAGTGTGCTCCTGAGCAGTTAGGTAAACCTGTTCTGATCAAAAATTCTCAGTTTCCAGCTCCGTCTATGGACATGTTTTGAGTTTAACTCCATTTTATCTCCACTTGTCTCATTTCTCTGCTGCATCCTGGCTTTGATGCTAAGGAACCCTCCGCTGGGCCCGAGGTTAGAGCAGCTCGCTGTCTGACTGATTGATGTGTTTGATCAGTGCTTTTGCTTCTTTAAAACAATTCTTGGTCTTTGAATGTGAATCCTATCAGTCGCTCACAGTTGTTAATGATCCTCTCTCTCTTGCACCAACATGACGGCTCCACTCACCAGCTCTAAACACAATTACTCAAACTCTGCAGGTGTCTTCCCTTAACATTCTCTATAAGCTTAAAGTCACACGCTATGCAGTTTTGGCTTGTTTTTAGCTCCTCCTAGAGTCCGTTTTAAATCACTGTCATAAAAACGTTAGCATTGTCTTTGCTCAGAAACACCTAAATCTAACTGTTGAAATGTCTCCTCAGCCTTCATTGCTTTCTACTGGAGCGG
Organism: Callopanchax toddi; assembly: GCA_006937965.1. NCBI lineage: Eukaryota > Metazoa > Chordata > Actinopteri > Cyprinodontiformes > Nothobranchiidae > Callopanchax > Callopanchax toddi. Next base: position 72,198 of record SSNR01000541.1, read on the forward strand.
TTCATCACTCATTCAAAGAAATCAGCTGTGTTCAAACAGGGAGAGATTTAAAAAATCAGGAATCTCTGCCAATTTTTATATATTACTATTGGGCGGCCAATGTGCAAAAGCTTCAGTTTTGGATGTGTGATGAAGATTCATTGCCTGAATGGGTTCACTTGGAAAAAGGATTTTGTCCTTTCTCATTACGTTCTGCTCTGTATTCACAACTTCCGCTTCCACTTTCACGTTTGACAGGCAGTCCTCTGATTTTAGCCACCTTAAAAATCTGGAACCAGTTTCGGAAACACTTTGGGCTCGTGGGCCCTTCTGTTCTGACCTCTATTTATCGAAACTGTGCTTTTGAACCGTCCAGGAGCGATCCAGCATTCCGGGTCTGGCATAACAATGGTATAAAACACATCAATGACTTATACACGGACAGTTATTTTTTTCCTTTTGAACAGCTTTCTGCTACATATAACCTCCCAAATCACCATCTGTTTTGTTTTTTCCAAGTAAGGGACTTTGTCAAAAAACAGTTTCCCCACTTTCCAAACCGTCCTCCAGAAACTTTATTGGACACTCTCCTCTCTGCAGACCCTGTTGCAAAGGGCTGCATATCAGTTCTGTACAAATCCATTTGGCTAGCATCTTCAGCATCCCTTTCTGCCATTAGAAGTGTGTGGGAAGAAAGCCTTAACACTGTGTTCTCCGAACAACAATGGCACTCTGCTTTCTCTCTTGTACACGCGTCTTCTATTTGTGCTCGCCATAGACTAATCCAATGCAAAGTTTTATTCAGGGTTCATTACACTAATGCTAGATTGGCAAAAATGTATCCTTCAGTAAATGACGCCTGCGGTAGGTGTAATATGTCCCCAGCAAACCACGTTCATATGTTTTGGTTGTGTCCCAAATTGGGGCCTTTTTGGACACATGTTTTTGACACCTTGAGCCGTGCTTACAGTCACAAGATTGCCCCAAACTCGTTGTCTGTGATTTTCGGTATTCCCCCTTTAGCAGGCCTGCCAAGGGCGTTAACACGGGCTCTTGTGTTTACTACCTTACTAGCCCGCAGGCTGATTCTGCTTAATTGGAAACTGCCCCAGCCCCCTTCACCTTCACGTTGGATTCGGGAGGTGCTTTATAATCTGAAGTTGGAGAAGCTGAGGTTTATGATGAATGGATCAATAAAATTGTTTCATGACATCTGGAATCCATTTTTGCAATATGCTGACTCTATTAATTTGGACAACGACTAGGTTAACTTTTTTATTTATTATTATTTTTTAAAGATATATATATATATATATATATATATATATATAACGACAGCAATTATTTCATTCGCTTCAGATTGGACCAGTTATTGTGTGTGTGTATGTGGTGTGGATGTGTGTTTATGTCTGGCCTAGTGTTTAGGGTAGTGGGTGGGTTTTATCATGCAAATGAGACCTTCTATATCCATTGAACTGTGCGAGCTCTATATTTTGTATGTTGGGGTTTGTTTAAAAAATGTTCAATAAATAAAGTTGGGGAAAAAAATCAGGAATCATGAGCTAAAAACACTCTAGCATAACAGCTAGCCACATTGGGTTAGCCTAACCCTCGTGAGATACGTCACTTTATGGGACTTCAGGGAACCGGACCAGAGACTCAGAAGTTACAATCGTGGTATTCTGGATCCAAGCAGCAGATGGGGCTGAGTGACTTTTCATTAATCCTGTAAAGGGTCATGATTTAACATATGAAAAAGTTACATAGTGTGCATTTAATGTCAGCTCAACACAAACAACCAGATCAGTCGACTCCCAGATGATTTTCCAGGTTCTCCAGATGAAGCGCTGTCTCTGATTTGTTGGACGTTGTGTAGGTGGGTGAGCGCTGATGCGTCTGCTCTGTTCTCAGGTGGTTCCAGCAGGGACAGAACCCGTTCACCCGCTCTCAGGACTGGCTCTTCTCTGGTGGATACTGGGACAGGAAGTACAGCCAGCTGCCAGATATTTACTAATAAAGTCCTCCTGCTCCTGTATTATAAACGACACCATTACCTGTTTGCTTGTTTTTTTTTATGTAATGGAAACCCTTCAGTGATTAAAAGCACTACATGAGTGGTGGCTTATTAAATGACAGGAAACTGTTGATAAAACCCTCATTAATCCGTTGTTGTTTGAAGAATCTTTGTAAAGTAGCATCTGTATTTACACTTAGACACTTTGTTTCTGGACTTTTAGAACTTTGGACTCTGGGGTTGATGGTTTTTACTGTCTGAGCTTCTTTTAAATGTTCATAATTGTATATCTGTGTATATATATATATATAAAGCCTTCATCGACCTCATCGTGGAGTTCCCCTCTGCTCCAGACTTCAATCCACAAAAGATCCCAACAGGGGTTTTCTGGAGGAAGATGTGGATATTTTGTCTTTTCTTCATCAAATGTTTGCTTGTAAAAGAAATGTATGAACACCTAAAAAATGAAGAGCTTCTGCTTTTTAAAAATGTGTCCAATATAATTCCAAAGAGATCAAAAGAGATCCTGTTTTTACAGAAAATCTAAAGAGTTGATGTACAGACACAGGAACGTTCCTGGGGTGTAGGAGGTTACACGATAGAAACAATCTCCGTTTTAACTTATTTTTTCATCCATATAAACATTGAAAGCATTTTAATGCAAATCTAAATAAAACATTTCAATGTATTTATTGTGTATTTTACTTTTGATGAATGATATGAGATGTGCTGCTAAAATGTTTTTTCACAGCGTTAAGTACGGTTTATTTCTAGAGAGTCTTTTAAGATATAAAGAATTGACAATAAACAGGAGAATAAACGAGTCATTAGATGATCTACTCCTGTTTACGCACAGTGTGTGTTCTGGGTGTAGGGAGGAGAGGAGCTGGCTTTGTGAACCGGTGCTTTCAACGTCCTGATCGCTCAGCCAGCTATCAGACGCTGATTTACTACACTTTGTGCGCTCTGAAGTAGTTCTCAGCGGTCATAAACTGCAGAGACTGCGAGGACGCACAAACCCACTACCAGTAAGGAGGTCCGCATTAAACGTCAGCACCAGGTTCTTTGAGTATCTCAGTGAAAAAAATATAAGAACCCCTCTTTTCTCCCTCTCTCTTTCTCTCATGGTCTCATAATGAACGTTACTGTTATAACCAGTGTTTGGCGGAGCGCACAGACCTGCGCCTCGTCACGCCCCCTCAGCTGCAGCTCTGAGCGCGGTGAGCTGATGATCAGACAGAAAACACCTGTTGGACCCGTCAGAGGTGCATAGAAGTCTGTCCCGTCCTGGTCCCCAATGACGAGCACAAATCTACGTTATTGCTCAGTATAGACCCAGATTCCAACCTAACTTTGACAATAGATTAACGCTTTGCCGCGTGATAAGAGTCTGGCGATAACTCAGTGCATTAACGCAGATAACCACTACTAATTTTGATAGATTAACATGCATGAGGAGGAAACCCATGCTAACTCCTGTCTGCAGACCCAGCTGGGTGTTGAGTCTCCAGCCCTTCCTTCTGCACAGACGGAAATGTCAAATGAAACTCACCCTGTTGACGAAGTTTCTCGTCTTGTCGATCACAACCTTGATTCTCCTGATGCTCTCTGTGATGTTTGCAGTGGGAGGCACCTTCCCACTGAGAGCACTGATCTGTGAGAGCCTGTCAGTCAACACTCTGCTGAAGCTCTTCACTGTAACACCTCAAAATATGAAAAACTTCCATCTGTATCCATGTGATGATGGATATATACAGATTTTAAAGGGTTCACACACAGAGAAACATTATGCATGTATGTTATGTGTTTTTATTACAGTAATACATGCCTGACCCACTTCAGTCATCACATCATCTGTATCCATCCTGATGGTTAATCACTTCAAGGCTGATACTTTTTCTTTCACATTACTGACTCTGCAGTTTGCAGCAGAAGCAGCTTCCACTGACTCTGTGAGAACTTCTATATCTTCTGAAATGTAAAAACAGACAATCTAGTATGCAGACATGTAATCTGCCTTTTGTCTTACACAGTTAATCCCCAACAACCTCTTTTGAGCCATTTGATGTGGTCTTTAACCGCCAACACGCCCTCATTCAGCAGTCTCCTCTCTTTCTTTTGTTTGTTCACTCTACTGTTCAGAATGTGAAACCACTGCTCAATATAGAGATTTAGATTTTATTTTTTGTATTTTTCCACTAAGACATTATATCATGCATATAAATGATCGTCACTGACGTTTAAAATATTCCTGAGCGTCGTTGGCGTCTGTTTGTGAACGAGCTGCTTTGTCCTCCATCTCTTCAGCGCTCACAATCAGACTTCCCTCCTTCACCTCCTAGTTTATCATTCCAGAATTAATGTTCCTGATAAACATTCAGGAACTCAGCAAGAATCAGAAGCAGGACTTAAGTTACCCCTAGGGTCTGATCAGCAGCCCCTCTAGACTGATTTGCCTCTACTCTGCCTTTTCGAGGGTCTCTATGATGCTGCTATAAGCTCCTGATGCCTCCATGATCCTGAGTCGCTCAGTGCTGCTGATGGCACTATGAAAATTAATCACAGTGGTGTGTTTTGATTTAAAAAATGAAAACTATTTGAACTTTTTAGTTAATCTGTTTAGTGTAATTCACTGTTGTCACATCCATGACCTCCTCAGCTTTGAGCACCGCGCCCACCTTCATCTTAATCTGATTATTTAACTTTCTAAACACTCCCAGCTTGGCTCCATCGATCTGAGCTGCAAGACTCTGAATATCCTGAAATCCAGACCCAACAGACTCAGTTTATGTTCTCAAGAATGTCCGTTTGTGTCAGAGATTAGATGCCTGCTTACGTCTTTAAATTTGTCATGCGTCAAAACGATGTCTGTAATTTTCTTCAGCAGATTCTGAGTCATGACGATCACAGGATGGAGCGCGTTTTGTTCTGTCTCCAGCTGAGACAGAACATGCTGGCAAGCGATGAAAAGCAAAGCAAAAATTGCAACAGTTCACAGCAAAGTATTGTACGTCAGCGATGTCTGATCCAATCAGTGGTCAGATTACCTGCAGATGTTGTTGTGCAGTCTTTAGGTGAAGGCCCTGTGTCCTGTCAGCTTTTAGAAGCAGCTCAGAAATTTCTGCTACTGAAATGTTTGCAGCCGTCAGTGAGTCATCGATCTGTTCCCGGACATCCTGCAGGGTTTCTGCTGTCATGTTCCTGATGTGGTTCAGCGCTGAGGAGAGAAATTATGATAGGAAATTAAATTTTGACCAGACAGATCAATCTGCCTCTGCATGATCAGAGTTAACAACAAACTAAACCATTCAAACCTGCTGCTGTCAGCCACTCATCAAGTACCCGAGTACTTCACGATGATTGTTGAACAAACAGGATAAGTGCTAAGGTCTTTCTTTATGTGGTATGCTCCTGAAAAAGGCTCAGTTTTAAAGGATGTCTGTGGTTTAGATGAGGAATCAAACACCAGTGGCTCCAGTTTCATCCCAGTAAACCCAAACTCCCTCAGCCTCACAATCAAAGAGCAAAACAGATCACAATCTCTCATGTTTGACTGTCTTTTCCTTCTCGCAGCTCGCTCTGTCCCTCTGAGAAGTGCAATCTCTGTTTCTAATTTCCTGCACGGTTTGCTGAGCCTCCTCCATCATCTTGTGATTTTCAGAGAAAGAGTCCTCAGATTTCACCAAAGTTTGCTGCCTTATCAGATCTGTTGAACCAGAAGAGCAGAGACACCCTGATGAAACATGCAGTTTGGTTGTTTCATTAAATGTCAATAAGTACTGGATGTACCTTTCACTGTTGTGAGGAGAACAGTAGCGTCAGAGAGAAGATCCTGCACCTGCAACTGGGATCCATCCAGACTTTTGACAACATTTTCCAAACCTGATGTGATGTCATGTGTCTGGAAGTAAAGTGTGTTTGGATTTGATGCATTCTGAATAAGAAACCTGTCTAATTCCACAAATTAACTTTGATTTATAAAAAACAGTCAAATCCCTCTTGACTGCGACAGCACCCAGACCCAGCTGTTCAGCCTTTGGATCCAGGTGTTCACAGCAGCACTGAACCTACCAGCCTGGATCTGGTGAGAAAAACTTTAATGCATGAATGAACTTTTTCTTCAGATGAAGACTTGAGCTTCTGACAAAAATAACATTTGTGTTAGACAACGTCTCCCATCCCATGCATGATACTGTTGGAGAACTGGAGAGCTCCTTCAGCAACAGGCTGCTGCATCCTGATGCAGGAAGGAGCGTTATCGGAGATCCTTCCTCCAGCAGCTGTTAGACTGTAGAACCATCACTGCTCCCAACAAACTGCTGTAGTGTTTACATCCTGCTGTATTTGCACAGTTTTTATGCACAAATATATTTCACATTCCTCATAACAATAACCCTATTCAGTTTGATAGTTCTGTGACTTTATCTGATTTTCATGATTGTACATAGTTTTACTAGTATCTATGCTAGTATTATTACATATTTTTTGTGCCATTACATTTTTGTTTTTAGTTTTCTATTTTACATATATCTTTTTGTTCTTGTGTGAACTTGTTTTTTTTCTACTTGCCTGTAACTGCTGCTGGTGCACCTGAATTTCCCCACTGAGGGACAATAAAGGGCTTTTCTACTCTATTCTATTCTATTCTATTCTATTCTATTCTATTCTATTCTACTCTATTCTATTCTACTCTATTCTACTCTATTCTATTTTACTCTATTCTACTCTATTCTACCTTGATGTCAGAGATGTTCTTCCAGTGAAATGAAGCAGAGCCATGATTGATGATGCTCTGAGCTTCTGCTTCAGCAGCATCAGGTCGACATCCGTCCTTCCCGAGTCCTCCTGAAGACTGTAGGCACAATCTGTTAAGGGAAGCCCAACAATAGGAAGTGTATTAGTTAAGTTTCATCTTAAAGTTTTTATATTTAATTCTCCACACACTCATCGAGGTAGTTATCATCAGCAGCTGCTCTGACCACATGTGATGCATTCCGTAAAAAAACAGGTCATTTAAATAGAGGAATACCACCGGGCGCAGGAAAAACGTGTCAGAGTATATGCACTAACCGGCCACTTTATTAGATACAACTGTTTAATTGTTTGTTAACACAAACAGCTAACACTAACAGGCTGAGAGTTAAGTTGAGCATTTGAGTGGAGAAAAAAGATGATTTAAGTGAATCGTTGCTGCTACAGACCAGTCTGAGTATTTCAGACCTTACTGGGATTTTCACCCGCAAGCATCTCTTGGGTTTACAGAGAATGGTTTGAAAACGTGAACATGTCCAGTGAGCAGCAGTGATGAGGGTGATGTCAGGAGTCAGAGGAGAATGAGCAGACTGGTTCTAGGTGTTAGAAACAGCAGCTCACTTGTTCCAACCGAGGTCTGCAGAACACCATCTCTGAACCAACCCTGAAGAAGACGGACTACCGCAGCAGAAGACCACACCATGTGGGGGATCACTAGAACGGAACAATAAGAGACTGGAAAAATGTTTCCAGGTCGGATTAGTCTCAACTTCAGCTGCAATATTCAGATGGTTGAGTCAGAATTTGGTGTCACCATGAAAGCTGGATCCATCCTGTAATGGTTTAGGCTGCTGGTGGTGGTGGAGTTCTTCTTGTCCCACTCTGAGCTCCTTAGTCCTTCCTGATCCTGGTTTAACCTCCACAGCCTCTCTGAGTGTTGTTACTGACCACGTCCTTCCCTTTGTGACCACAGTGGACCATCTTCTGATGCTCCTTCAGCAGGATGGTGCTCCATGTCACAGAGACTAACTGGATTTGAACATGAAGGTGAGTTGACTGGACTCAGTGACCTCCACAGTCACCAGGCCTCCATCCAGTCCAGAACCTTTGGGATGTGGAGGATCTGGAGGTTCACATCATGGACGCTCAGCCGACCAATCTGCAGCAGCTGTGAATGTTGCTGTCATGGTAACATGGATCAACCTCTGAGGAGTGTTTCCAACACTTTGTGGTTCTGAGGGAAATTGTGATCCAACCCAGTGCTAGCAAGGTGTACCTGCTGAGTTTATGTGTTGCATTATGGGAAATAATTACTGACAGGTGTGGTTTAGAAGCTTCACTGATTGAAGGGACCCATAGAAGGCACTATTATTTATTTATTTACCTGAAGGTAGGTTGTATTTTTTTGAGTAAAGTGAACTTACTTCCTGTGAGAGAATCACAAGCGTTCAGGTTGCTGTCTGTACAGTTGCAGGGTTTGCAGATGTCTCCGTGCACTGATGGATTGCCGTAGTAACCAAATGCTCATCTTAGAAGGGACAAATGCAACACAGGAATTAAAGTGCTGTATAAAAAATAATGATAATGTAGAAATGATGAATTTGATCTGGTCCCACTGTAACTTGTTACACGAACATCCAACCACTCCTGAGCTGATTTCCACACAGCCCAATGCAAAACTGGGACAGATAAAGAGAAATGTGTTTATATTCATGCAAAAAGAGCCATCAGGGTAAGTGATCAAAAGATGCTGACTTGTTCTGAGTAAAGGGACATGGACAGGCAGGTCCTGTTGGCTGCGTTTCCATAGTAACCCTCTTTGCATCGCTCACAGTGGTCCCCGGTTGTGTTCAGCTGACAGTTCTGGAGGTCGGAAGAATCAAACACAACAGTGACATTTTTCTGGCTCAGTGATGTGAACACAAACGCCACAACAATCAAATCTGACGTAAACAAACACCTGCACATTGTGTGTGTGTGTGTGTGTGTGTGTGTCTGTGTGTCTGTGTGTGTGTCTGTGTGTGTGTGTGTGTGTGTGTGTGTGTGAGAGAGAGAGAGAGAGAGAACACCAACCACGCAGCTCCCTGTCAGTTCATCACACACATCAGAAAGTCCATTGCAGCTACATGGCACACACTGACCCTGGTGAGGTCCGGCCCACTCTCTATAGAAGCCTGAGCTGCACTCTGTACAGAAACAGGGTCTGAGGAGTCCGCAGGTGGAGAATCAGCATTACAGCACCGACTCACAGAGGACAGCTCTAATAAGGGCTGAGTGAGTCGTTTATTTATTCCCAAAGTGTAAAAGGATTCATCCAACAAGAATAAAACCGACACTGCTGCTCAAATGTTTGGGGTCACTTTCTTTGTTTAAAAAGGCCAAAAAACAAACTTTTCATACAGTTCAGAAAATAGTTGACTCACTTAACAAACAGGTCAAATAAATCTGATCATTTTAACCCTTTAGGTGGCAGCATGTTAATCTCTACATCTCATTGAAACATGCACTGATCTGAACTCAGAATAAAAAAGCACTGAATTAAAGAATTATCAAAAATATTTAGGAAATGTTTCACATTATTTCCTTACACTAAGATTACCCAATATTAACATGATTTTTAAAAATATGACCAATTTACACTATATTATAACAATCCACCAGAGCTGCCCTTTGTCGGCGGTCCTGTATATAACCTTTTTATGAATTACACAAAATGTCTTTTTATATTAATTTAATAGAAGCGTTGCTCTCTAAAATCAAAGGAGCTTCTTCTCTCTGTCTTGTTTTTCTAACAGAAACTACAAACTGCTGCCTTGCCTGGATGAAGGCGGGACCACAGAACCTTTTTGCACTATTTTTCTTCTGACGGTTCCAGAACTTTGAATCTTTCTGAGCAGAATGACAAACTGGAGTAAACCCAAAAAATAACAACAATGCAATGCAAAACAACACTGTTTCCATTCATAAGTCAAGAGGCAGAACAACGCCTCCTTAGTCCTGCAGCTGCTGAACCTTTGAGCTATTTGCTCAGGTACAAAGTTCACTGAGGTGTGGCTCTGGTTACAGTGTGAAAAAGTATTAGACCCCTTCCTGATTTCATATATGTTTTATTGTTTGTCACACTTTGATGTTTTAGATTATCAAACCAATTTAAATATCAGACAAAGAGAACTCAAAAGGCAGTTTTTAAATGAAGGTGTTTATTATTAAGAGAGAAAAAATACAAACCAACCTGTGAAAAAGTTTCTGCCCCTAAACCTAATAACACAACTACAATAAGTGTTTGTGAAAACTAATGAGTCTCTCACATCACTGGAGGACATTCTGTCCCTCTCTTCTTTACTCAACTGTTTCAGACACATTGGAGGTTTACCAACATTATCAACCTGTTTGAGGTCAAAGGTCAGACATTCTCCTTCAGGATTTCCTGGTAGTCAGCAGAGTTCATGGTTCCATTAGTTCCAGCCAGTGGTCCAGGTCCTAAAGACCAGACCATCACACTACCACCACCATGTCTGACTGTTAGGATGAAATACAGAGTGAGTTTGACTCCAGGTGGAACGGGACGCACACCTTCAGGTGGAACGGGACGCACGCCTTCAGGTGGAACGGGACGCACGCCTTCAGGTGGAACGGGACGCACGCCTTCAGGTGGAACGGGACGCACGCCTTCAGGTGGAACGGGACGCACACCTTCAGGTGGAACGGGACGCACGCCTTCAGGTGGAACGGGACGCACGCCTTCAGGTGGAACGGGACGCACGCCTTCAGGTGGAACGGGACGCACGCCTTCAGGTGGAACGGGACGCACGCCTTCAGGTGGAACGGGACGCACGCCTTCAGGTGGAACGGGACGCACGCCTTCAGGTGGAACGGGACGCACGCCTTCAGGTGGAACGGGACGCACACCTTCAGGTGGAACGGGACGCACGCCTTCAGATGGAACGGGACACACACCTTCAGGTGGAACGGGACGCACACCTTCAGGTGGAACGGGACGCACGCCTTCAGGTGGAACGGGACGCACGCCTTCAGGTGGAACGGGACGCACACCTTCAGGTGGAACGGGACACTTTCTAGAAAGTTCAGCTTTTGTCATCAGCTGACAGAATATTTACCCAGAAGTCTTTGGGAGAACCAAGATGATTTTAGCTAACGAGAGACGGACCTTTGTGTTGTTTTTGGTCAGCAGAGGTTTTGACCTTTGAACTCTCTCTTGGAGGACCTTCTGGTCCCGTTTCTTTCTATTGCTGAATCATGACCTCTGATCTTAACTTTAATCAAGTGAGACCTGCAGAGCTTTAGATGATGTTCTGACTTAATCAGGTTCCAATCGCAAGTCTGTTGTTGGACTACACTAAGTACTGAGTACTAGTAGTACTAGTAGTAGTAGTAGTAGTAGCATTACAAACTGATTACAGTGAATGAGTCTGTGTTTTATACTTTTAAACACCATTACATCTCCACTAACACATGGTGAGAATAGGTCTGGTCACATAGCTTACATTGTATTCTAGTCACAATCATACAGTTCTATTGTATACTTTACTACTTATTCCTGTATTTTTCATATTTTTTCAGTCTGCATGTTTTCACTTGTCTCTTTCTTGCTGCTGATACACAGACGTTTCCCCGCTGAGCGATGAATAAAGGACTCCTGTTTCTGTTACTGAGCTGATACATTTCTACAGTAAATCTTTTATTTACATAATGAATTTTCCCACTGAAGCAAAAGCCAGATGTTAATGTCTATCAACATGAAGGTTTTATTACTTCTATTCAAAGTTACAAAGTTGAACTCAATGGTTAAAATGTCAGTTTTACTTTAAAACTTGTTTTACATCCCTGAGAAAGTGTTCAAGAAGACCGATGTGAATCTTTGATGTCAGATTGGTCCAGAGAGTTTGACTAATGAAAGCATAAAGATGACTTGTGTTTTCTCTATAAAATGGGGTACAGGGCATAGCTGGCAATCCCACAGGTGTTCCTTCCATTCCGGATCATCCTCATGTAGCCGCCTTCACCCCAGCTGGTTCCCCAACTAAAAGCAACAACAGGAATTCATATTTTCACTGCAGATCTATGGTAGAAAGTCAAATGTGTTTGAAATTGGATTTGATGTGTGCAGACCTGTTTTTAATTATCCAGTAGTCCTGGCCTTCCTCTGAGCCGTAGCCAACCAGCAGCACTGCGTGACTCAGATGATTAGGGTTACAGTTGGACTCGTCGTAAATTCCTGTGAAGAAATTTCAAAGCTAAGTGAACAAGATCAAGGAAACATCTTAATAACTCAAAACACAACATGCTGTAGTCGTAGTTTAATAAAAACTTTAAATTTGACAATAAAAAAGAGGCTGAAATGTGTTCCCTATATGAGCAGCTTACATCTCTAAATGTCAGGCTCTGTCAGAGAATAAGGGGTGAGGAAGAGGATGAAGGAAGTTTTTAGTTTTCCATGCAACAGATTTCTAATTCTGGACTCATCTCAGACTCCTCTCACTGTGATCCTGCTCATAATACCTAAAACTAGAAGGATTTAGACCTTTAAAGGCATAACACGCAGTTTTGGGTAGTTTTTAGCTCCCCTAGTGTCCGTTTTAAATCACTGCCGTAAAAACTTTAACATTGTCTTTGCTCAGAAACACCTAAATCTAACAGTTGAAATGTCTCCTCAGCCTTCATTGCTTTCTACTGGAGCGGTTCATCGCTCATTCAAAGAAATCAGCTGTGTTCAAGCAGGGAGAGATTTAAAAAATCAGGAATCATGAGCTAAAAACACTCTGGTGCTAGCATAACAGCCAGCCACATTGGGTTAGCCTAACCCTCTGAGGTACGTGACTTTGTGAGACTTCAGGGCACCGGACCAGAGACTCAGAAGTTACAAACGTGGTATTCTGGATCCAAGCAGCAGATGGAGCTGAGTGACTTTTCATTAACCTGTAAAGGGTCAGATTAGCACAGACTGGATCAAAGAAAAGATTTAAAATATGAAAAGGTTACTTAGTGTGCCTTTAAGTGTCATGTTTCTGTCATTTCACATGAGTGCAGCTCTGCTTGGTGAGACTAGACTCTAAATACATAGTGATTTTCATTTATTAAAAAAATATTTTGAACAACTAAATGTTCATATGAATTTGGGAGGCTTTATTTTATTTTTTGGAGGTAAAACAGCCCAAACTCTTAAGTCTGTTTACTGAAAACAGCTGTTGTTACAGCCGATACATGTATGAGAAGAGACCAGGACACCAAACTTGATTCATAAAAACACGTCCGTTTTGAATAAACGTGATGTCATTTTGCTGTGAGAATACCTGAGCTGTAGAACAGGAAGCTGGATTGATCAGCATCAATAGCCACTGTGACGGGGCCGATGGTCGCCACGGCGTCAGCCAGAGCCTGCTCGTCTCCTTTGGGAATGAACCTGTAGTCTCTGATATGAGCGACTGCAAGCCTGCTGTCATAGAAACAGGGCTGTGTGTCCTGTGGAGAGACATAAACATTGCTGACAGGCAATCCAGAGTGGTTTTATTGTATTGGCGCCTGCAGACTGAGCCTCACCACCGAGGTGTACGGGTAGGTGTCTGTCGCCTGCAGCCCGTTGCTGAGAACATAGTCGTAGGCGTTGGCCATCCAGGCTCCATTGCACCCGTGGGTACCGTACGGTTTGGAGCAGTCCACCAGGTTTTGCTCACTTAAAGAAACAAGCTGACCTGTCCGTTTGTACAGCTGCCCCTCGATTGCTCCTGTGGTGCTGAAAGCCCAGCAGGAGCCACAGTAACCCTTCAAAAGGATTCAAAACACTCAGCTGGTTAAAGTTCAGTCAGCATCAGAGCTACTCAAGAGACCGTAGGGATGTCTTACCTGGTCTTTGACCTCAGTGACATAACCCATGTTCCTGTAGTCAACAACCAAAGCATCTAACTTCTGAGCATTGTGACGAAGCCTTCGAGCTGAGACTTCCTTTCCTCTCTGAGCAAACTGGGGGTTGATCACAGCTCCCTGTAAAACTTGGTACTCCTGTCTTGTCTATATGTGGAAAATAAGACAAGAATAAAAAGTGCAGTAATAGTATTTAAAACTTTAAAAACCTTAATAAACAAATACTTGACTTTTGTTAGTGTGTCAAACTACAGCTTCTTACAAGGTCTCCATATTTATTCATGGCCATCATGAATGACCGTCTCCCTAAGACAACGCCCTGGTTGTGGTCTTCTATCTTCTGCTTATTGTCCTCCCAGATGGCTCTCCTCTGCATGTCGTCCTGAGTTAAAACACAAGTAAATCTCAGTGTTTGATGAGGATGTTCATAACAACAACAATAATAATTAGATTTATATACAGAGGATCCATTATTCACTCACTCACACTCTGGTGGTGGGAAACAGCTGCCTGGACTCAGCCAGGCTACCATTTAACACCATCAGCCCCTCTGACCTCCACCAACATTCACACACAGGCACAGGGTTAAGGTGTCTTAACCAAAGACACAACAAAGTGACGAGGTCAGAGCTGGGATCAAACCGCTGACCCACCACCCACTCTACCACCTGATCCACCATAATTGAACTGTAGAGTCAAACTCACTAATTCATCATAGCTAATTCCATAGTTGCTTTTCCAGATCTCCCACTCCGTCAGGACCACCTCGTCCGACTCTGACAGCGCGAGCTGTGGGATGCACACCAGGACGGAGAGCGTCAGCACAAAGCTGGCCTGCAGAGCTGCAACAAGCAGAGAATCAAACGTATTGTTATATAAGGTTTCACTAGTGTCTCTAAAGAAGCGAGGCGATGGAAGCTTACCCCCACAGATGTGAGTTTGTTTGGTCTCCATCTTCTGAGAGCAGCTCCAGCGTTAACCCACTATCAGACCACCAGCTTCCTTATAAAGCTTTTCAGTAAACACATGTTTCTGCTCTGCTTTTACCCAATCCCTAAATCAGCACCTGAGAGGAACATTAGTCAACAAAAATAAGTTGCTTTCCCTGCTCCTGCTCTGCAATCCCGTAGTTATCGTTTAGAAACAGCTAAAGCTGCAATATTCCAAATCCTTCAAATACCAGTTTACAACGCCTGACACCTGGCACAAACAACAGGGGAAAGGAAGGTTATGTGAGCGCCAACACATTGATGGATGAGTTATTCTTTTCTGGGTGAAATTCAGCATTTGAGCTGCCTCTAAAATCACAATAATTATGATACATATAATACATTACAGTTACAGCAAAACTGGCAGAGGTGAATGAACTCTGACTGTTAACTTTAACACCAAAAAGCATCTTTTTGTCCATGCTTTGAGTGTGAAATCAACACTTTCACAAGTGTTTTTCTTTTCTTTTTTTCTTCCACTTTTAAACTTTATTGAACAATCTCATATATGTAGCGTTTGGAATAACTATTAGTTATTTTACTACACCCTCTTCATATAAATATTGGAAGCTTATTTTTGGTTTATAATGAAAAGTGATAAACTGACATTTAACCCTGATAATAGCTAATATTTATTGAAGGTATCTAGGTTCTTTGAAAGAGTACAGTGAATTGAAATACCTTATTAATAATGTGAAGCTGAGACCAGATAAAGATTGAACAACCATTTAATTTGAAAAACCTAAGAACACAGACAGATAAAACAGTTTGAAAGTTTGATGTAAACACAATTAATATTCTTAAACATGTTGAGGATGTTAAAGATAGTTTTAATTGTGAGGTTTAACGGACCGTAGCATATGTTTTAATGACTAGGGAAGTTAGTTAATTTAGTTAACCTAGTGGTGACTTTAAGAGTCAATTTAGGGCTAATTTGAGGTGTTATGGAATTTGGTTTTTGCTTAATTTAGTTTGGAAGAATTAAGCTTTATCAAAGCAAGCCTCTCGATCAGAAAGGGGTTTCTTACTGAGTTGCAGGTCTCGTGGGTCCAGCAGGGTGAGGGGCCTCTGGCAGAGGTGGAGCAGGTCCCCGGATGAAGGCCCAGTTCCCAGAGGAGGCAGTTTCAGCTGGTTCACCTGGGAATCGTCTGATGGCCCTGAGATCCGTGCGACAGCAAGAGAAGTCACCCTCGGCATGGTGAAGTCATTCCTGATCAGTTCCCGTAGTGAGGGAGAGACGGAGGCCTTGTTCAAAGCTGATGAAGGTTCAGCTAAGACTCTGAAGATAGCAGCTCAGGCTGCTTTCAGACTCAGACCAGACTCGACTACATTCAGGCTGTAGCACAGACTGATTCGTACCGGAACTGAATATTAGTTTTGAGACTAGTTATCTTACTTTTTAACCAATCAGAAGGTATTATGTGTACTAATCAAAACTGAGTTAGTGGACTTGTGGACGGCTCTGATTGGGTAGGGGACTGTGAGGGAGTTTACCAACTCACATATGACTTCCGCCCGTTAAAACACTCACATTGTGAATGTGATTAAAAATGCAGAAAATAGCAGAGAAGCACATTATAACACTTTGAGTGAATGAGAGGGCGAATGCCCTTGGAGCAGGAACACTACAGGAGACTGTTCTGTAAACAAGAGATTACAGTTGGAACACCAGTCTGTGGTGTTACAGAAGAGACATCTTTAAAGAGTGTTTTATTAACACAGCCGGTGTCCAGTGGGTCATCTGGGAGGTGGACACCTGAAAGTGGACAGTAGGACACCTCTTGATTCAAGTTCAAACATAATCCAAGAGTCATTGTATTCCAAGTTATTGGGAAAGAAATGGAATATTGTTGTGATGGTCACAGAGGTCAGGGGTCAGAGGTTATAGCATATTTGATGGTGCTACATATAACAAAACAGGTGTTATTATCTCATCATAACAGCTCAGACGCTCCAATAATTTCCACACTGTGACCCAAAATTCCAGATTTCTTACAGAGGAGGAGGCGTGGATGTTGAGCAGGAGCAAAGTGAAAAGAGGGATGAAGTATAAACAATCCCTAACCCTTCCACTGATTTTATGGGGAATGTGAGATCTCGTGTTGATAAAATGGGTGAACTTGAAGCTCTGATGAGGACCAGCCAGAATGCAGCATTTTACTGAGAGTGGCTGAGGATCAGATCCCTAAAACTCCAACGTCTCAGGTTTCAGACGATACCAGCAGACAGAGGTTTGAAGAGGAGCAAATCAATCAATGGAGGTGGGTTAGTCAACAACAGGTGGTGTAATCCAGGACCTGCTGCTGTGGGAGATCGTCTGTAGACCAGAGATCTTCATTCAGCAGAGTGTCTTCAGTCAGAGGCTCCTTCAGATCTTCTGCATCAGATCCCTTCTGACCAGCTAGAACAAATGACAGGGACTGTTAGAAATAAAGCTGAAACAAGTTATAACAGCTGATGTCCCTCTGGAATCAATAAAGGGTTTTTTGATTGATTGATTGATTGATTGATTGATTGATTGATTGATTGATTGATTGATTGATTGATTGATTGATTGATTGATTGATTGATTGATTGATTGATTGATTGATCTAATCCAAATAAGCTGGGGATTGGTTTATGTTTATATATTTTAAGTGTTGAAACATCAATCCATCCATTTTCTGTTTGGCTTCATCCAGTGAGGCTCACAGGGAGCTGGTGTCTGTCTCCAGCAGTCACTGGGAGGGAGGTGGAGATCACTTCATCACAACATCTAAAGACACACACACACACACACACACACACACACACACACACACACACACACACACACACACACACACACACACACACACACACACACACACACACACACACACACACACACACACACACCTATGGACAGCTTAGAGCCACCAGCATGTTGTTCTGTGGGAGGAACCTGGAGAACTGGAGGAGAAGTGGGAATAGAACCAGCAACCTTCTTGCTGCGAGGCAACAACATGCATGCAGCCCTGTTCTGATAACATTAAATAGTTTTTTAAGGCTAAAACAGATTTAGATCCAGAGCACAGTAAATGCAGGGTTTCAGGGGTTCCGCAGCGCCCCCTGGTGGCCCGGATCCCTCCGCGCAGGACTCACTGCGGAGGATGAGCTCAGCTGACCGTCCCGGTTAATTTTAGGTTCGCAAACGGCCAACACCCAAACCGAGTGCGGCAAAACAAGCAAAGAGCGTCTAATGAGCGAGCTGCGCAGGAAGGAGGAACATGAGTCACGAATGAGGTCTGCAGGTCTGCAGGATGTCTTTCAAGGTAAACCTGCTTCCTCCCTCCGTGCACGCGGCCTCCATCATGACGGAGGATCAGTGTGACCACAGACACACTGATCACATCAGAATGGATGTTTACTGACTTTAACACAGACTAGTCTGCAGCTGCACGCGCGTGCACGTGTGTGATGAGTCGTCAAACTGCTTTTTCATAAACTGTTTTTTTTTTTTTTTTTTGACGTGGCTGTTTGATAAATACCATAAATACCATTTATGCACGAGCTGCTGTGATCTAAGGACTGAACAGGATGAGGTTTGAGTTGAGGCTTTTTATTCTGAGCTGATGCTTTAAACTGGAGCTTCATAGAACTGAATGATGCTGAGACCCATCACGTGACCTGTGGTCCTTCCTCCTCTAAAAAGCTCTTCTTTAAAAAATAGAGTTCGTGTTTAACCTTTTAAATGTCCCTCACTGAAATACATAGAAGTTTCAGCCTCGTTTTAATTTATTTTACTTAAAAAAGCATTTAAGAATTAGAATTCTTTATTGTCATTACACACATAACACAATTTGGTTGGTAGCTCTCAGCTTGAAAGGCACTAGAAACACAAAGTAGAGACCTGATAGTAAAAACTAAAACAACCATGTCGTTCTGAGAGGCCATGCACACGAAAATAGAAATAAGATGCAAAAAAAGCAGAAACAGAAATTATTTAAAAATCTAAAAACACAGATTGCACTGAGTGACATTTAGATTGAACTGATCTGTACTGATCGATAATAGTATTGCACTTCTTATCACTGTAATGCACAGGGAGGATATACTGTGGTGGACCACTAGCAGCATGAACACTGACCCATCAGGGTAAAAGTCTTGTTTTTTATAAACTTTGTTACTTCTTTTTGTCACTTTTGAAACCTTTTTGTAAACATTTCAGGTTTATGCAACTAATCGATATTTAAAACAGGCACAAGTGATCAAATAGGTCATTACGCTGTAAAGGGGGTCGACTTTAGTCCAGCTGATCCTTCCTGGCTCTGTGGGGTGTTATTATTATTATTATTATTATTATTATTATTATTATTATTATTATTATTATTATTATTAAAGCATCCCGTCTAAACTTTGATTTTTATCAGACAAAAACAGATCAAGAATAGATTTCTTTTTTGCAACTGTGGTCTAGCAATATATAAATATTCCACATCTAAATGTTAAATAGAAGTCTTTAAATAGTTTTTTTTTTTAATATAGGCGTGATTTTTTAATTAAGCTAAATGTGACTAATAAGCCTCATAGACCTACCGTTCAGCTCCACACCTTGACACTGTCAGGCTGCTTAATGCCATAATGGTGGTTTCAGTGTGTGTTTGTTGTGTGTCTTTACTCTGCAGAAGGAAACACCCTTGGCTAACGCCGTGTTCTGGGCAGCGAGGAGGGGAAACCTGGCTCTGCTTCAGCTGCTGCTCAACAGTGGGCGCGTGGACGCAGACTGCAGAGATAATGTACGGACGCTGCATGTCCTGGCTGCTCAGCTGCACGCTTTACCCATAACCCCCTGTGGTAGGGACGCAGAGAGCTTCATCGTTAACGAGCGTGTGTGTGTGTGTGTGTGTGTGTGTGTGTGTGTGTGTGTGTGTGTGTGTGTGTGTGTGTGTGTGTGTGTGTGTGTGTGTGTGTGTGTGTGTGTGTGTGTGTGTGGACAGGATTCATTTTTTAATACTTTTTAAATTCTACCAGGTTCGAACAGAAAGCCTGGTGCTGCTGTTTGATTGTTGCGTTATTAGGGATTTCTAAGAGTTTCTAATATATTTTTAACTTAATTTTTTTATTTTGTCATTGCTTTGCTAACAAATGAATCAAACAGTCCTCATTCTGGAAGCTTTTGCATCCAGACTCATCCTTTATACTTGTTGGAGATGAATTAGACTTGTGAATATTAATAATCTGTGTTCAGAGAGGCTACCATCAGATCACGGCTGTTTGGGTCTGATATGTGAATCTGGTCATAATATGTCTGATTTGGGTGTTTTTGTATCTTTTGGGTCATATTTTAAATGATTATTGTATCAGTTTGTGGTCATTTTTCCACCTGACAACGTGGATTAGTGATTCATTATTTTATATTTCTATCTTTGACTCTTGTAGTTATTTCTTAGATCATTTTCTTTGTAGTTCTTGATTCTCTGATGGTAGTTTTGTGTCAACATTTGACATATATGAATTTAGCTGTGTTGTTGTTGTTGTTCTTTTTGCTCTTCATTAGAAGAAGCCCGTTCTTAGAGCGTGTGGTCGATAACCATTAGCTTCACATTTTCCTCATCGTCACTGAGATTCACACGCTGAAAACCAGCTAAATTTAGTGAATCAATCCTTCTATTTTCACCACTTTTTTTGCCAAATACAGGAAGACTTCTGGTTTACTGTTGGTTTGTTTGCAGTACGGAACAACAGCACTGATGGTGGCATCGTACAGTGGATACTATGACTGTGTCAAAGAGCTCATCATGCAAGGAGCAGACATCAACTACCAGAGAGAGGTAAAAGAGACTAATGACCTTTAGTCTCATGTACCAACCAGGTACAGTCTAACCTCTTCTAAGTCTAAGTTTTGACATTTTTGTCACCATTAAACAAAAGAGTTCCTTCTTGTGTTGGCTGGTGAACCGTTTTTAATCAGGAGAATTCCACCGTCTTCATCTGAGCTCAGAAACAGCCTGTTGTTTGAAACTGTTGTTGCTCTCCAGTTTCTTTCATAACACGACAACATATTTTAAATGACTGTGTCTAAGTGTCTGGGATCGTAGTTTAATGTCTGAAAAGTCCCATAAATGGAACATCAAATAAAAACGATAGATAGCTCTTCACCCACAGGTCAGCCACTGGTAGAGTCGTCATTTAGAAACATTCATTACGTTTAACAGGAAAAATCTACAAACATTTGAATAGGGGACGTTTTTTCAAAAAGTAAAATATTCATATCTTACATGATTGTATCTAATGATACTGTTTTTTAAAGATCATAACCCCCGTTGTCCCAGATTGACTTAAAACAGAGGTTTTATTCATTTTTCTTGTTGTGGAATCTAAAGGGTTCATCTGTTACTACATCTATAGCATTACACTGAAACCTGTTTTCAGAGTCACACGTCCTTTCGTCTGGTTTATTTAAACTGTAATGTTCTGCATCAGGAAACGTGCTGTATCTATTTTTATCAGACAGGTTCTACAGCTCTGTTCTTCGCCTCCCAGCAGGGACACCATGACGTCGTAAAGCTTCTCTTTGAGTTTGGAGCCTCCACTGAATTCCAGACAAAGGTACGGGGTAGTGATTAGATGATACACAGAGACGTCTGTTATCTCAGACTTCAGAATGCACCGTGTAGAGCGAGGCTGGCTCGTAATCTCTGCAGCTTTTGTTTAACTGCCCTCGTTTGTTCCCTGACAGGATGGTGGCACAGCGCTCACCGTTGCCTCTCAGTACGGTCACACCAAGGTAGTGGACATGCTGCTGAAGAATGGAGCCAATGTTCACGACCGGCTGAATGTGAGAGCCTTCAGCCTCAGTTAGACCTCTGTCCTGTTAGGCCTCCTGCTCTGATGGTTAGTGGCTCACAGTGCAGCAGGAATCCAGTCTCAGGTTTCTGCAGACTGCTGAGTCAAGCATGGATCACCTTGGGCAGGATTAGTGTGTGCCTGAGAAAACAACCTGATTATACCCACATGTATTTATAAGTAGGGGTGTTATACAAATATGTTATTAATGCATTTACCTCCAGTGTGGATAAAAGGCTTAGAGAAGCTCTTTTATGTTTTACAGGATGGAGCTACATCGCTTTTTCTTGCTGCTCAAGAGGGTCATGTGACTGTGATCCGTCAGCTGCTGTCATCTGGTGCCAAGGTGAACCAGGCCAGAGAGGTGATCTCACACTTCTTCACATTTTTATCCTATGACTTACTCCCTCTTTCTTTTCAGTGCACCGTTTTCTACCATAGTCCAGATTCCTGTTCAGACGTCGCTGCATGCTCAGTCAAACATGGCTGCCCTTAAACATCATAGCGCTTCGCATCCAAATGCTTCACAGATTGTTGACAAATTTTCAGACTATTTCCACAAACTGTGTATCCATCCACCAGAGAAAATAGGTCCATCAAGGTGAACAGTGGGTGATGCCAGCTCTCCTGTTATTACAGCAGCAGCAGACAGCACAGTGAGGCTGAGGGGAGTCAGTCCGTCCAACCACAAACCTATCAAAATAAAACACAGGAAGTTAGATCCTTTGGAATTATTCTTGTTTCTATCTGCATAGTCTGGACGCTTTTTAAATATGTTGTCTTTTTTTCTCTACAGCTGTTAAAATACAGTATAGAATAGAATAGAATAGAATAGAATAGAATAGAATAGAATAGAATAGAATAGAATAGAATAGAATAGAATAACAGGTGCACCAGCAGCAAAATATTTACAGTAGAAAAGTAATAATGACAAAAATATTATAATAGCAGCATAAAAATGTGTAATAAAATAATGTATAATCATTAGAAGTCATACTAAGTAAGATAGAGAAGTGTGAATTGAACAGGGTTTTGTTTTGAAGGATGTTCAAGTAGCAGCAGTGTTGGTTCTACAGTCTAACAGATCTACGAGCCTTCCTGCATCAGGATGCTGCAGCCGGTCACTGAAGGAGCTCCAGTTCTCCAACAGCATCATGCATAGGATAGGAGACGTTGTCCAACAGGGACGTTATTTTTACCAGAGTTCTTCTGTCTCCCCCTGTCTGCACGGGCTCTGCATTTGTCATTTTTATACATATTTTCTTATTAGCTTCCCTGTTTACCTTGTGGATTAGAGCTGTAAATCAATCAAAGGTCCTGATATTTTCTATCCATGTTCTCAGCGCCACCTTTACCTGGGTGTGTTTATTGTTATGTGAGTGTGTGCTTCATGAGGAAAACGTCCTGCAGACTAATAACCCCGTCTAGAACAAAAAGTGCTGAGTGATCGAGTGAAGATGTGATGTAAAATGATTCAGTCCATTTATCAGCTGCAGTGGCGATGAAGCCAGGTCATTGCTGATCTAGCTTTTTGTCTTTTCTCTCTTCAACCCGCCGTCCTCCAGGATGGCACCGCCCCCTTGTGGATGGCAGCTCAGATGGGTCATAGTGAAGCGGTGAAGGTACTACTCCTACGTGGAGCAGATCGAGATGCTGACAGACAAGTACTTCAGAGTTTTGGACTAATAAAGCACATTGATCTGTACTTAATAACTGTTTAAACTGACTGGTGCCATCCAGTTTTTGGTATGTGGTTAACACTTTTCAAACAGCTCTTATCATGGCTGACACTTAGGTAATCTGGGTCATTTAACTCAGTTAGGAACCTTCCAAAAAAGAAAGAAGAAAAAAGACGGATCCTGTGGGTCTGACAGCTTAGACACAGAATCACAGAATTTGCTAGGAATGGCACATGGCATGTCAAACAAATGATTTCAGTTTGTTGCAGTTCTTTATAAAACGAGAGATAAGCTGGGTGTCTGCTGTGTTCAGATGTAGGAAGAAGATTAAAAAACAAACATAGATGCAGTTAATAAACTCCAGACTAGAGCAAACAGAATAAACAAGGTGGGTTCCAGCAAATCAACAATCCTATTAATCAAAGTCCAAAACTTTACATGTTGTGTACCAAAAACCAGTCTTCAACATTTGGGTTTTAGAATGAAGATGTAACGTCAGAGGAGTGAGTGTCTTTACATTATGTTTATTGGTTTGTTTTGTCTCGTCTTCTAAAGGATGGATCAACTGCGTTATTCAAAGCCGCTCTGAAAGGACACAACGGCGTCATCGAGGAACTCCTTAAATTTTCTCCTTCACTTGGCCTTCTCAAGGTGAGACATTCTGTCAAAGGCTCTTTAGAAATGTTTATGACATTCTATGATATGATCAACTCCTGTCCCCAGAATGGCTCCACTGCCCTTCATGCTGCTGTCATGAGTGGAAACTATCAAAGTGTTCTGCTGCTTCTTGGGGCGAACGCAGACCCCTCTCTGCCCAGCCAGGTAAAAACACCTTGATGATCCTGTGACTAAATCATCTCAACTCACAAATCCTATTCATGTATGTTTTGCAGAATAATCAACTCCCTGCTGATCTTACAAAGAGTGATCGCATTCTGAAGGTTTTACATCAGAAAATTGTAAACGGAGAGAGTTGATGACGACCCAGACTCTCCTCCTTCACTGAGGATGTGTGACGAGGGGAAGAAATACAACAAATACAACAATATCTAAAGTACTCAGCAGCAACGTGTGTTGCTTTTATTTGATTTGTATTATTACTTGTGGCTGAAATACAAAGATGTGAAGTGTTCAAGAAACCTGTACTAAATACATAGTAACACAAAATGCCATCACCTCCTTTATGCTGCTGCTTTATCTGGTTACGTCTGGTGTTCTAGGATGGTATTTTGGTTCACCTACTGTTGCATTTTTAAATAAACGTTTAAAAATAGAGTCAGCATTCAGATTTAGTATTGCAAAATAAAGGGTTTTGCAGATGTGAAAACAAACTAAACAAGCTGAGAATGCAGAAACTGTGTTGAGATAAATGGCCACTAGAGGTCGCTGTAGCATCACATCTCAGACTCACCTGCGCTGGAGTTTTTTTGTTCATGTAATATATATACCGGTATATAATAAATAAAAATATAAGATACTTGAGGATGAAATTTAAAAATATATTTAATAAAAGAAGTCAACTTTCAAAGACTATGAGCGGCACCTTTATTTTTTTATTGAACGTTTTACAGCAATACAACGAAACAGTACACTGTATATAATCAATTACCATAAAACATATTGCTGTTAATGTGTAACAAAGTCTTGTAATGTAGAACAATAACAATAAAGGCACACAAACATAATCAACATACACGCACAACAACAAAGAAGAAAGAAAATGGTGTCTGCTTACAAAATAAAATGTACATTTATTAAAAAGTCTAATCGTTTTTCCAAGTTTTTGATTAATTAAATAAAGATTTTCAATAAATGGAAAATATAGTTTTAAATCAGACTCTAAAAGTATGAAATGATGGGAATTTTCGCAAACACCGGTATAAAAATGCATCCTGACTCTGGTGAACCACCGTGGTGTTACTTGCTTCTGTCACAGATCTGGCAACCGTGCACGTGACCGTTTCACTTCCTGTTAGTTCATTCTGTATTGTAGTTCACTTCTTTTTATTCTTGTCATTGTTGCTGTTGTACTAATAAGCTGTTTGGGCATTAAATTAATGTATATAGTGATCTCTAGCTGTCTGAACGCACCGTGGACGGAGCACTCCTCCTCATTCAGCCCAGGCAGCTTGCTAATGCTAATGCTAGCTGACTCGACGTGCTGTTTACCTGCAGTGACAGACCGGTTTTAACTTGATGTTTCTTTGTACTATTTAGTCGTTCATTGTGACTTTTCCCTAGTGAAAGCTTTTTTCAGTCAAACTGCCGACATGGCCGCTCTTCTTTCTGCTCAAAGCGCTGTTTCTCTGAGGAAATGTGGGAGTTTAATTCATTGTGGTGCTGCTCTGGGTTCTCGGTTCTACAGCAGAACAGCTTCTTCCTCGGAGTATCTGCATAAAAGCGTGGTGCCATCGATGCATTATCAAAAGAGTTTACCCAGGTAGGGAGCTAAAATTCACAGTTCAACAAGATTTATTGTTTCGTTTGTTAATAAAGTCATAAAGCACGTTTAAAATCTCGCGTTTGGTGGTTAGTGGGTTTTATTCTGGTTGTGTTCTGTGGATTTATGGATGTTAAGAATGCAGGAAGGAGAGGTGACCCATTTACCTTTCTGATAAATGTAGGTAAAAGGGTAGAGCTGTAATAAATGGTGTGGCCACAAGGTGGCAGTGACGTACCATTGAATGAATGAATATTACCAAATGGATGCAAAATTGTATCATACAACTACATGAATTAGTTTTTGTGCAAACAAGTCAATAAAAAATAAAAAGGATGCAATTTAATAAAGACAAATTAGAGTAAAAAGCACAAATAATGTGCACTTGTGCAGGAACCGTGCAACAAAATGTGCTTTTTTTTTGTTTTATTTAACCTGAACCAAGCACATTTTTGTTTTGTGTTTTAATTTTTAGCATATTTTCATGCATATTGTTAATTAATGCAAGATTTTGCATTTGGCTGTTTGTGTTCCAGTTTTTTTAGCCTTTTGTATACAATGTGATCAAAGTACCATTGTTAACATCAAAATGTACCCATAGAAACCCATTCCGATCCCAAATTTTGATTCTTTTGTATTGCAAAGTATAAAACCTGCATCTTCTCATTTCTCCATTTCATTTGAGGCCTGGAGCTTACAGTTTGAGCTCAGAGGTGTTTTCTTTGTGATTATGTCATTTTCATATATGGAAAATTGAAAAAATGCCAGTTTTATTAAGGGATAGTTTTTAAAAAGTTTTTTAAACATCTTTATACGTTAAAAATTGTTCTGAAAACTTGTTTTGACACTCTGGTCCATTTTTTGCCCAGAAAGAACAAACCAGTTACTGACAATGGTCCGGATCATTGCTAAAGCGTCTACCTCTGTCTGCTCTCAGCTCCTCCTTCCCTCCACCTGTCTGACCCTCTCCACCTGCTCGTGCACCTTGTGACCTCTGGTTTAGGAGCTATTGATCAGCTGTTATAATCGGCACTGAAAGGAGTTTATCGGAATTTGCCGAT
The DNA here is from genome assembly GCA_006937965.1 of Callopanchax toddi. NCBI lineage: Eukaryota > Metazoa > Chordata > Actinopteri > Cyprinodontiformes > Nothobranchiidae > Callopanchax > Callopanchax toddi. The sequence continues at coordinate 98,798 of SSNR01000541.1, forward strand.
CACGTTTTTTTCACGGAAATCGACCAATTTTGATCGGTGGCTGATCGATCTCAACATCCCAATTTACAACCCCAAATCAAATGATTGTACAGGTCATTGCTGAGTTACCATTCAGGCCATTAGATTAACGTTCTTTGAATGTTGCAGATGTTGCAATGTCTTTGAACTGCAGACTTTTACTTAGAAATATGTACATTATTGACATAATTAACCAGGCTGTTCACTGCTGTTGTGTTTTTGCTTAGACTTCCCATTCCGAAGCTTGAGGACACTCTCAGGAGGTATTTAGCTGCTCAGAAACCTCTGCTGAATGATGACCAGTTCAGGTATGTCTTCAGAATATAACTGATTTGATTTTTGTGTGCTTTCAACTTACACGCAACTCTCTTTAATGTTTGCTTTCAGAACAACAGAAAAAATTGCTCAGGATTTCCAGAATGGAGTGGGGCTACAGCTGCACGAGGACCTGGTGGCTCAGGACAAGAACAATAAGCACACAAGCTACATCTCAGGTGAGTGTCTTAAATCTCTGCGGTGTCACAGAGACAGCTAACGCATCCAGTCTGTCACTAATTCTTGTTTTTAAACTGCACCCTTCCTTTCAGGTCCGTGGTTTGATATGTATCTGTCAGCTCGGGACCCTGTGGTGTTAAACTTCAACCCCTTTATGTCCTTCAATCCTGACCCTAAGAAAGATTACAACGACCAGCTGGTGCGGTCAACTAACATGGTGTGTTCAGCGGTGCGCTTCATGAAAACACTGAGAGCAGGTTTGCTAGAACCTGAGGTTTTCCATTTGAATCCAGAGAAGAGTGACACAAGCAGGTTCAAAAACTTCATCCGTTGGGTGCCGCCATCGCTGTCGTGGTATGGAGCCTACATGGTCAACGCGTACCCCCTGGACATGTCTCAATACTTCCGTCTCTTTAACTCAACTCGCATTCCCAAACGCGGGCGAGATGAGCTCTTCACTGATGAGAAAGGCCGGCATCTGTTAGTGATGAGAAAAGGCAACATGTATGTGTTTGACATTATAGACAGAGATGGGAATTTGGTGAAGCCTGCAGAGATCCAGTCCCACTTGAAGCACATTCTGTCTGACCCAACACCGGCTCCTGCCTCCCCTCTGGGCCTCCTGACTAGTGAGAACAGAGACGTTTGGGCTGGACTGAGGGACAAGCTGATGGATTCTGGAAACGCAGAAAACTTGCGGCTAGTCGACAGTGCTCTTTTCTGCCTCTGCCTGGATGATGAAAGCATGCGGGACCACATTCACATTTCCCACAACATGCTACACGGCGACGGCTGCAATCGCTGGTACGACAAGTCATTCAGCGTCATTGTGGCCAAAGACGGAGAGGCAGCCATTAATTTTGAGCACTCGTGGGGTGATGGAGTAGCTGTGCTCCGTTTTCAGAATGAGATCTTTAAAGACACTACAGAACAGCCGCTGGTTCACCCGGGGTCTGCTCCTGCTGCAGTGGATTCAGCCTCGGCCGTGCACAGATTGCACTTTAACCTGGACAGTGAATTGGAAAATGGCATTCAAAAAGCCAAAGAGAACTTTGACTCTGCTGTGTCAAAACTCACCATTGATGCTATGGAGTTCAAGAAAGGCGGGAAAGAGCAGCTGAAGAAGAGCAAATTAAGTCCAGACGCTGTAGCTCAGCTGTCTTTTCAGATGGGCTTCCTGAGGCAGTACGGCCAGACGGTGGCCACTTACGAGTCGTGCAGCACGGCCGCATTCAAGCACGGCCGCACAGAGACCATCCGACCGGCCACCGCACACACCAAACGGTGCTCGCACGCCTTTGTTAACGAGCCTGGCAAACACAGTGTGGAGGAGCTGCGTGCCATGCTCAGTGAATGCTCCAAATATCACAGCCAGCTCACAAGGGAGGCAGCGATGGGTTCGTACAAAACATTCCTGTGTTCAGCTTAGGAACACCATAATAAAGAGCTTTAATAATGAAACCATCATTTAAAAACAGCAGTTAATATTTACTCAGGTTATTTTTGTCTGACACTGAAATTTGTTTGCTAACCTGAAACATTTAAGTGTGACGAGTCAGCAAAAACTGAAGACATCTGTAATACTTCCTCACAGCCTGTCGTTTCACTGTGAGGCTTCCGAATCAGACACTTATGACTGATGATGCACAGACTGGTAGATTTATATAAACGTGTTAGAAGAAAGCATATTTGTCATTTAGAAACATGAAGGGATGATGATGCTAAACTAATAACCCCCTGTATGTGTCACCAGGTCAGGGATTTGACCGTCACCTCTTTGCCCTGCGTTACCTGGCCACATCAAAGGGTCAGGCTCTGCATGGCCTGTTCACAGATCCTGCTTACGCCGCCATCAACCACAACATCCTCTCCACCAGCACCCTCACCAGTCCTGCAGTCAGCCTCGGGGGCTTCGCTCCTGTGGTGCCGGACGGGTTTGGCGTTGGTTATGGTGTCCATGACGACTGGATGGGCTGCAACGTCTCCAGTTATCCGGCTCGTAATGTCCATGAATTTTTACAGTGTGTCCACAAGTCTTTGGAGGACATCTTCAGCGTACTGGAAGGAAAACCAATCAACTAAAAGATGAATGTGAAAATTAATGGTAGCTCAGTGAGGATGAAGGTAGTTATTACTCTAAGATACAGACACATTAAAATAAAGTTGTACAGTAAAAATGTTTTTGAGAAGCGATGTTTGTAGGAGCAGAAATTGGATGTGAACATTATTAATAATAATTATAAACATTATTGTTGGGGATCCTTCATTTCGACCAAAGGCTGCATGGTGGTGCAGTTGATAGCACTGTTCTCTCACATAAGGTTGAGGGTTTAATTCCCAACTGCAGCCAAAATGGATGTTTTGTCTGTTCTAATGATCCTCAAATGAATGACTGCTGTGCCTTATCAGAGTAATGTGAACAACTTGCAGATGTTTGTCTCCTAATCATAGGTTTGTCTTCACAGGTTGATGCTTTATTGTAATTTTATTTTGAAATAAAAATATAAATTATATCTGCAGCATAATTTGACTTTTATGGCAAACAAAAAACCTTAGTCTTACCCATGAAATCAGGAAACACATTTTCAGTCAGAAACGGTTAACGTTACATTTACTTTTATATTTATTGCACAACTATATACTAAAGGGTGAATTTTGGCCACATATGTATATACCTCAGTACAACCTAATGGAATTTGTTCTCAGTATCTGACCCCTCCCTGAGGAGCAGAGGGCAGCCAGTTTGATGGGGCCCAGGAGGCAGCTGGAGGTCCTACTTCAACACATGGCTCAGGCCTGGATTTTAACCCTGATTTCCCAAACAGTAGTTGGCCCCGCTTCCCCTGAGTCAGTCACTCCAATAATAAAACAGTAATAAAACTAAATAAAATTTGTACTTGCAAACTTCTATCCACCAGATAGAAAACTCAAAACACAGCTGCTTTTGGAGGAAAATAAAAGTCTTTCCTAGAAATGTGAGCATCAGACGTACAAATGGTTTTAAATGAAAATGTTGCACATTTTTATAGAATTTTTCTAAGTCATGGACTACAAAGTGATTTACATTAGTCAGTCATTCACTCACTGATGAGCTACATTGGAGCCAGAGACCCTCCGACCACCACCAGCAGGCAATGTGAATTAAGTGACTGTCCCAAGGACTTGACGATCTGTCAAACACTCTACCCACTGAGCTACTATTTACCACAGTTAAAGGGTCAACAGCAGTGTTTCTGTTCACTAAACGCACTGACGTGACAGGACACCTGTTTTCTATTCACTTTATTTAAAAGAAAATTCCACCAAAAGCAAATGTACAAATGCGGTAGTACAAAAAAAAACAAGCTAAAGCAACTGAAATATTTTAACTTCTATATTTTAGATAGGCTTGATCTTGAAGTGAAGGCCAATCAGACTGAAGACGAGGCACTTCAGATCCTGGACCAGGTAGTAGAACACACGGAGACCTTCAGGATCCCTGAAACACAAACATTTTAACCCCTCAGACAGCAGTAAAGACAGACTAGTCTTATGTTCTCAGCTGGACAAGTAACTCACTTTGACTGGTTGACGTCAATCAAGGAGCCGATTTTGGAAGTTGTGAATGAAATGTGCTCATCCCCAATCACAATCTCCAACTCCTATAAAAGGTAAGTAAAGGAAAAAGGCTCAAAAACTGCTGAACTGCTTTTGTTCATACAGTGAAAAAAACAACAATAGAAAAATTAGGTAAGAGAATCATAAATGGTTGAGTTTGTTTTTACGGGGTTCTTACAACTTAACCAAAATCTAATCAAGCACTTTAAAGGTAGGTTATCAAGAATCTCCAGCACTGTACATAATAGTAAATGTTACTGTGCAATTTGGGTTACAATTACAAAACTTTCTTTACATCTCAAGCACCTTGGAAACTTTGAAAAACACAAACAAGCAAAAATTGTAAGGATATATTTGGGTCATTTTGACGTTTTGGTTTATCAGTTATTTATCTGCAGTAAAGACCTGTTTATAACCCGATTGTAACCCGCTACAGTTTAGTTTGGATTAAACAAAACTCTGTAACCTGCTATAGAAATATGTCTTGATTGATATGTTTCTACTTTTGTGGTTGAATCTTTAGATTAAATTCTAAATTGACGGTTTGATAACATGAAGCTACTTTTTATTATCAAAAAAAAGTTATCTACCATAAAATAAATGTTGAGTGGTTGAGTTATGCTTTTTTTAAATCAGTCCTGGGTATATTAAGCATTATAAAAAATATTAACTTTGGTACATTTCTAGGTTTTGTGTAGCACTGGTTTTCAAATTTAACGCCCTTCTAAAGTCACTGGAGGACAAAAATGTCTCATTAAAGGGATACTCCACCAGAAAGTGATTTTTGTCTATTGCCATATTCCTCATAGATCAGTGGGCAAAAACAATTTGTAAACAGCCCAGCCGTTTTCCTGATCCAGCAGTACTCCTTTAGCATTAGCTTAGCTGAAAACACTGAAGGTGAATGGTAACAACTAGCACTGCGAGAGAAAAAAAGTCCTTAAAACTCACTCAGTAGTGATACTAATGCTACTAATTCTGCCTAGTGACCTCAGTAAACATATAAACTGCAAGTGAAAATAAAAAGTAACACGAAGGAATTACAGGTACTATTTTAGACTCGGGACTACTTTATGACAAAGAACGGCGCAAGGATGTTTTTATGTTCCCCTCTAAAAAGATACATTCCATCCCTTACAGACCCACACAGACACTTCATTAGATCTTCTGTTTTACTGAAATCTACATCAACCCACAAGACACGTTAATATATGTCCCCTTTGTCTCACTGAAAATCAAAAGTGGAAAAATCAAAAACAATTAGTGAGTTTGTCGATTTCAATAAATTTTAAAAGGTAAACTTTTTTTTTTTTTTTTACAATAAATAGCATCACGTAATCAAACTGGCATTTAAAAGGTTAAATTCCAGATGAATGAAATGCAACATTTGCTAGTTTGATCAGAACTGTGGAGATGTGAGTGATTCAACTCAAAATAGAAATCCTTCATAAGTGGAGATTTTGTCCTCAAATGACTCAAGAGAGAAACAAATTAAAGCCTGGGGGTTAAAATACACATAAGGCTCTATATATATGCCTTAAGAAGATTATAAAGATGGTGAAGGAAAAGTTGGGGGACACAAACCTGTCTTCCAACTCTATCAGGAGGGGGCCACAGTGCATCGTCTTCCTTTGTGATTTCGCTGTCATCAATGATTCGTTTCAGCTCCTCCATCACACTTTTGTGTACGTATGCCTACATTAATACAAAGAAGAAAAAACTACAGATATATGTAAACTATTTAATAATGTGTGAATAAAGTTACATTTAAATATAGTCAAATATCAGCTACAACACTATTCACCTAAATAAAATCTACATGATGGCTCTAAAGGTTTCTTCTAAAATGTAATTTCCTATTATGAATAACAGAGAAAATAATCAGTGACTTTAAACTTGTATTAAAACACTACCATGTTGCTATATTTACCTTAACAAAGGAGCAACAAAAGGCTGTAGGGAAACTACTTCACTATAATAAAAAAAACCGAAGGTACCACTTACCTCTTTCCTAATCATGACATCATTCTTGTAGTTGCTGTTGTTTGCATACCTCAGTTTACCTGTTTAAATGAATCAGATCACAGTAATTAAAGCGTTTAGATCTGTAAACCACGTGGCTTGTATGCACTCACATAATACAACAATACTGTGTTCGTTTAGACTATTTGTAAATTAACTACTGCAACCAAAATGTTACACATTTAGAATTACTGACACAAATATATGATAAATTGGTTGAGTTGCTCCTGTGCGGCCTACACGCTGCTAACAGGGTTAGCTTTAATGAAGAAGCTGAGTTACTCTGAGTTACCGCCAAAAGCGACTTACCGTCGGGTCTAAATTCGAATTCCAGAAACTCGTGTCCAAACTTTCCCTTGTGTCCAACATAGTATCTCAAATAAAAGTCACTTGTTGACATATTCAGATATATCAGACGAAGCTGTGGTTGATGAATTCTGACGGACAAAGCTAACAAGCGCAGCTCGAGCTTCGATACTGTTGTACGCATGCGTACTGGGAAGTGAATCAGGGGAAACTGCTTCCCCGAGTTTTGTCGTTCAGGTACCACACGCATTGCGTTGTTGTTTCTCCTTCTTTATTTTACTCGTAAGATGTTTGTCTTATTGAAAACTTTTCAGCATCGATTTAATCCTTTGTTTGATTTTGAATCATGAATTATTTCCATAACACCTAAAAAAGAAAAAAAGCGACCGTCAAGTTTTGTTTTCCTAAAAGACGCATCAGAGGGTTAATTTACCACATATCGTCATTCTCGTCTCATCTTTCCAACGTCATCTCGGATGCGACCGCAGTCTCCTGGTGAAGTAGTTGTGATCCACACGTGTGAATCTCACAAATCTCGCTGTTATGGCGCTATCGTTTTCTCAGGAGCTCCAGGATTTGCTGAACCCACAGCCCAGGTTTGCGGATCCTGAGGATGATATTGACGAAGCGACTAAAGCCCGAGTGGTAGAGAGATTCAGCGAGGACGAGGAGCCGGACGATGCTGACGGCCGAGGCGCTCTGCGGAAACTCACCTCCACCTACTCGCTCCTGGAGGAGGACCGGCGGTATGTGGGGAAACCGGTGTCCCGTAAACAGCTACTGATGGACACTACGGAGCATGAGGAGGATGAAGATGAGTATTCAGCTGATGAGGATGATTCTGTGGAAGAAAATGATTATGTGGTGGATGAGGAGGATGATGACGAGGAGTTAAGTGATTTCAGGCAGACCTGTAAAGGCTCTGACGTCACATTGTCTAAAGAAGTTGACTTTTACAAGATGAATAAGGGCATGGACGACCTGGGAATGAGTGATGATGATGATGGTGACGATGATGATGATGATGATGATGATGATGATGATGATGATGATGAGACTGAAGGCAGCAGTGAAGAGGAAGACTCAGTGGATGAAGAAATGGAAGGTGCTGAGGATGAACAAGCTGTTCGAACGTTTTCTCAGGACAAACTGGATGAGGAGGTTGAGAAAGGTGAGGCAGTGAAGAAGCAGCTGGCTCTGTGGGACCAGCTGCTCGAAGGCCGGATCAAGTTCCAGAAGGCTGTAATGACTGCTAACCAGCTCCCCCAGCCGCCCACTTTCCCAGACTTCAAGAGATTAGGTGGAGCTGAATTTGCTGGGTCACTGAAGAACACCCACAAGGCCCTCAAGGCTCTTCAGAGGTCCCTTTTGGAGCTGCATGACCAGCTGCTTTACCAGAACCCAAACACACGGTCCATTGCTGTGGGGGAGCCACAGGAAGGAAACGGAGATGAGGTAAACAGTGATGATGAAGAAGAGGGGTCAACACAGGATGCTGGAGTGTCCAAAAGAAAACTGGACATGGACGAATATCCAGACTTCATGAGCAAACGCTTTGCAGACTTTGAGTCTTACCGCAACGCCACCCTGCAGAAGTGGCATGACAAAACCCGGCTGACTGCCGTCAAGAGCAGCAAAGGTTTTGGGGCGTTTGAAAGGAGTATTATTACTCAGGTGGAGCAGGTTCTGATGGACAACAAGAGGCTGGTGCAGCGCACACAGACCCGCCGCTCAGAGTACAGAGTCCTGGGACAGAAACAAGTCTCTACTGAAATTCTTCAGAACGCTGATGGAGAAGTCACAGAGCAGCAGCTCAAAGCAAACGCACACCTGAAAGACCTGGACGAGAACATATTTGATGATGACGACTTCTACCACCAGCTCCTCAGGGAGCTGATCGAGCGCCGGACAAGTGCTGCTGATCCCAACAACCAGGTGGCGGTAGGCAAACAGTGGCTGGCCATCCAGAAGCTGCGCAGCAAGATCAAGAAGAAGGTGGACACAAAAGCCAGCAAGGGGCGAAAAGTGCGGTTCCATGTGCACAGTAAGCTTGTCAACTTCATGGCTCCCATGGACCACAGCTCAATGGGTGACGAGGCCCGCAGCGAACTGTACCACTGCCTGTTTGGTCAGATCGCCTCAGCCAGGATCTGAATCGGAGAAGAGCTGAGTCTGACCACAGCTGAGGAGGGAGAGTCGGGTGGACGGTTCAGACACTGCGACCTGATGGGGACAGAAAATACTCAGAGGACATGCAAAGATCTGTTTGATAATAATTTATACTTTAGAGGGATTTGGGTTTTTATAAGAATCAAAGCAAATATTCATCCTTTGTTTTATGACACACTAAAAGTGATTACTTAGAAATGTTGTGATGTTTTTCTAATTACTTGAACACAGTTTGTGTTTTGTCCCAGTTACCATCCTAGATGTGAGGGACGTGAGTCTGCAGTGCATCACAGGTTTAAAGCAGTAAAGGAACAGACAGTGATGTTGGTGACCTGCAGTTTTGTCCAGCGTCTTTTTCCCTCTGGTGTAAACACAATGAAACACTGAATGTGAAAGGCCTGATGGAGATGACACTTTGTAAATGTTGATTCTAATGAAATCACAGCAACATGGTGGTAAATAGTAAAAAATGTATTTATATACTTTTCATCTCTGACTGAAATACATCATGAGTTAAAGGAGAGTAGAGCTGTGATGTGGATCTACTAAAGCTACAGCTGTTCAAATATCGTACAAGAGTTACATTTATTTGAGGCATCATGTAAAATTGATAAGGTTTAAAATTTTATCTATTTGACAAATTGCAGTCCTGTGTAACAATCGTAACTTAACAGCAGTTTTAAAAGTATTTTCCCTCAGATTTTCTCAGTTTTTCCATCGAACTAAAATATTTTAGTAACAGATTACTTTTATGAACAGGAACATTTATCCAAACCAGCCCAGCCCTTCATGAAACCAAAAACCAGTTTGATGTATGTGGGGCATTATCCTGAGTTATACCCCTATACTGGTCATCCAGCCTGCACTGTGAAACCTCTACAAATGGTTCAGAACTCAGCACCACGTTTGGTCTTCAATCAGCCTAAAAGAGCACATGTCACCCCTCTGTTCACTGCTACCTTTAGCTGCTGCATCAAATTCAAATCTCTAACACTAGCATACAGGGTCCTGAAAGGAACGGCTCCATCTACTTGAATCCTCTTGCTAAGGCTTACGTCACAGCTCGGTCACTCTGGTCATCAAAGGATCATCAGCTAGCAGAGCTACACCACGCTGGGACAGTCCAGACTCTTCTTATGTGTCGTTCCATGATGGTGGAATGACCTGCCAAGCTACCAGAGCAGGGGCGTCCCTGTCCATCTTCAAGAACCTCCTGAAGACCCAGCTATTTGGTAACTTCTTGGTTACATTATCATTTGTAAGTCGCTTTGGATAAAAGCGCCTGATAAATAGATTAACCCCTACCACCAGCCTGAATCATTGATGTGAAGTATGCTTGATCCATGTTTTCATGTTGACACCTAATTCTGACCAGACCATCTGAATGTTTCAGCTGAAATGACTCATCAGACCTTTTCCAGTCACTTCTGGTGAACCTGTGTGAATTATAGCCTCAGTTTCCTGTTCTCAGCTGACAGGAGTTCACCTGCTTGGTCTTCTGCTGCTGAAGTCCATCTGCTTCAAGGTTCAACGTGTTGTGCTTCAGATTCCACAGATCTGTTTAAAAGTAGAATGCATTACCCGTAACTAACCAGCAGAGGGCAGAAGGTGGTTGCTGTTTCTGACAGATAACTGCTGAACCGGAAGTGCTTCTCAGTTGTGTGACCTGACCTCTTCGTTATGCTGACTGAGCTCTGTGAAGCTGAGCCGACTGGGAGTTTAACCACAACACGTTTTCTCCTGTAGTAAATCAAACGTGTCGCTGCCGTCATGACCACCATGTTCGCAGACACCATTCTGATTGTGTTCATCTCCGTGTGCACCGCGCTGTTAGCAGAAGGTGGGTAGAAACCTTCAGTCCTTCAGATTACCGTCCTCTAGACACCAGGCTGTATTCAAACAGGGTCGTTTTTAGGCGCACCGTACAGAAAACGTGTCAGCGTTTTCGACTGATTTTAGTGTTCTTGGGTTGCAAGTAAAAGCTAAATAATCTTAGCCGATAAGGCTAATGTTTATTTAATGTGTTCCGGTCTGGTTTTCACAATAAAAGTCCACATGTACTCAGAAAAAGTAGGGATATTTGGCTTACTGGTGAAATAAATTGATGGAAAACGATGTGAAAGCTACAATTATATCATGAAAGAAAGTAGAACAATTAAGCAGAAGCATGCAGTGGTGATTTCTTCATTTCAAACAAGTTATTGAAATAAAAGTCAACAACAGTGGTGGGAAAACTAAACTCCAACAAAAAGTGTCAATGACTTGTCATGTGACCTTGAGCATCAATGCCAGCTTGACTCACTGTTTACAAGTCTGCTGAGTGATGACATCACAGTCTGCTTGAAGGGTGGCCCTCAGGTCATTCAGGTTCTGGGGTTCAGAGTTACCAGCCTCTAGACTCAGCTGATCCATAGGTTTTTAATGGGATTCAGTTCTGGAGAAAGTGCGGGCCACTCCATTTGGAGTACCCCGGTCAGATGAATGAGGTCTGTGTTTTCATGCAATAACTATTAATGATGTCGTCCAGGTACAGGTAGTATGGACTTGTCTCAGAGACAAAGTGTAGGACAGTTCTGTATTGACTAAACACACCTGTCCTCACTGTAACACCTCCACCATGAAAGGCAGGTCTGGTGACTACAGTAGCTGATGCAACCACCAGGTCTCCACCATAGTTGCAGCCATCATTTCTGCTCAGCATGAATCAGTGAACAGCACTGAGGTCCACTGGTCCCTTGTTTAGCATAAATACTCCCTGGACCAAGATGAGTGTGGGATGTGGCCAAAGGACGTCCTCCTCTATGCCTGTCTCTGTTTCAACCTGCTGATGACTCTGACTCTAAGCTCAGTGGACACTTGATCTGAGAACATCCTGTTAAAAGCCTCACATGGGGACGTACATGGCTCAAACAGCTGTTGTGAATTTTGCCTTTAATCTCCTTGATAGAGAACAGAAAGTTGTTCAGAAAGTACTGAAACATTGACCAGCTGGACATGAGCATTCAGAGGTTTAGAGAAGGTCACCTGTAAAGGTTTGAGGGCTTTTTAGGTTCATCCTGATATTTCACCAGAATATCCCTAACCTTTTGTGAGTAGTGTGTATGATTGTACACACACACACACACACACATATGAGGATTGTCATTTTACTGCAGTGTTTTTTGTGCTTCATAACAATCTAGAGGCATGTTTAGTTGACCTCTGCTCCTCACTGAGAAGACTGTGGCTGTTTGTTGAATAAATAATAAAGATGTGTATTATCAAATATAAAAAGACTTTCAGTTGCTTGAACTATTTGAACTGACTTTTATTCCCCCCCCCACAGGTATTACCTGGGTGTTGGTGTATCGGACTGAAAAGTACAAGAGGCTAAAGGCAGAGGTGGAAAAACAAAGCAAAAAACGTAAGTGTCACAAAACTGCTCTGATTTCTCTTATTTAGATTGTACCAAGATCTTTATTGTTTCTTATTTCATTTCAGTTGAGAAGAAAAAGGAAACCATCACAGAATCTGCTGGACGACAACAGAAGAAGAAGATTGGTAAGGACCCAGTGAGCACTCAGTGAACGCTTCTGTGTTTCTGACTGTGTTTTGTGGTATTGATGTTTATGAAATTTACAGAAAGACAGGAAGAGAAACTGAAGAACAACAACAGAGACCTGTCTATGGTGAGATGTGTTACAACTTTAGCTTATTATTTGGAGCTGTGGTTGTTTCTTTGTTGTACTTCTATTTGATGAATGCAGCTAAACCCAAACTGTAGTCAGATGATGTTTGAATCATTTTGTTTGTTTGTAGGTGCGCATGAAGTCCATGTTTGCCATTGGCTTCTGCTTCACAGCTTTGATGGGCATGTTCAACTCCATGTAAGCTTGTTTTTATTCAGATATTTTTAGATTTTCATTTCTAAATCAAACATTAAAAGAGGGTGAGAAAGTTTCAAATGGGGCTAATTCATGAAACTTCTTCCTGTTTTCTGTCCCTGTCCAGTTTTGATGGACGAGTAGTGGCCAAATTACCATTCGTACCGCTGTCCTACATCCAGGGGCTGTCGCACCGTAACCTGCTGGGTGAAGACTACACGGACTGCTCCTTCATCTTCCTCTACATCCTCTGCACCATGTCCATCAGACAGGTAGCCTGCACCTCCTTTTACACAGCCTGGAATCATCTAATCTGCAAAGTAGAATGTCAGCAGAAATCCAGGACAGGATATCAGTGCTGCTGATGAGCATCGCTGTCCTCTGTGTGCTCAGGTTGGACAGCCTTCCTGGTTCGCCTGTAGATTGAGTCACTGGTATATATATTTGTTTTTGAGGTGATTCTATGTTTCCATCCTGTCTGCAGACCTACAGCTGTTAGAAACAATCAGGGAGATATCATCTTCATTCTCAAAATGCATTCCTACAGTCTGCTCCAAATACATGGAACAAACTATAAAATTCACTAAAACTACAGGAGCTGCTCACTTTAGCCAGGTTTCAATCTATCCCTCTAAACGTGAAACTGCTACATCAGGCTGCAGGTGCTGCCACTACGGTTCATTATCTCTTAGTCCCATTGAGTCATCTCATCTCCAGATGCTGCAGCATTTTCCATTCCAGACATGACTTGCTCTCATCAGTCCAACTTGCTGCTGCCGTAATGTGTGACTGGCTGCTACAGTGCTGAGTGGCTTGTGCGCGGTTTTTATTTTGGCAGCTTAAAGCGGCTCTCTGGAGCATTTTTCTCTGTATCAAAGTTTTCTAAATGTTTTAAATGATATTTCAGGTCTAAACTATGATCTATGGTTGAGTTCCACAACATCTGTCATTCTGATGAAGACCCTCCTTCCTCCTAGAGACCCCTTTCCATTATTTCTTGCCACCGACATTTTTCAGCCAATGAAATTCAAATGTCTGCATTCTCTCAACATGCACGCGCATCGACCAAACCTGTACCAGTAGGGGGCGCTGTCGTACAGGACGCTCCGTGTGTTTCTCTGCCGTCTCAGCCGTTCACTGAGGACTCACGGCTCATTTCTACTAAAAACCTACCCATTCTCCAGCTAAAGACGGGTTATTTTTATTTTTAAACCTTTCACCTCACAGAATGGCAAGGCTTGACAGGATTATGCGTTTATTTTGTTCAGAAAGTTCATCCAGGGCCGAGTCAAGTTCAGCTTCAGAGTCCAGCAGCAGCTCTCTGCTAACAGAGCTAATATCAGAAGCAGCAGGGACAGAGAGGGCTCTTCAGACCCTCGTAGTGTTGTTGGAATAAGATTGTGAACTGTGAGTGATTAAACCCTACACATTGTGCTGTACAGTTCATGTCCGAAGTATATGCGCCGCGTGCACGCGCGCACACACGACCGGACGCGCGTGTCGAGATGTTTTGAGGAGGAGCCTTTGGACGCTAGATTCAAAAACTGCTCTCCTGATGAAATCCTCCGGAGTGCTGCTTTAAGGAAGCTTTAGCCATGTGTTTGCCCCCTGGTGGTTGGCAGACTATTGGTTGAGGCAGTGTGTGATGAAGAGGCAAGTAGAAGAGCTCGCAATTTGACTGGAAATATCGTTGACAATCAGGTTCATTTAATTGTGGCCACCAAAATCTTGATCACGATCAAAATTCGATTAATTGTGCAGCCCTACTACGTTGTAGTCTCAGCTGTCCTGGGGCACACTGACAGAGGCGGGGATGCCTTGAACCAGTGCCCACCAAGTCCCTCTGACCACCACCAGTAGACAAGGTGGATGAAGTGTCTCCAAAGACACAACAATGTAACCCAGCTGGAGCTGGGATTGAACCAGCAACCCTCTGGTTGCCAGACCAGCCACTCTACCAGCTGAGATACATGCCGCCCCATATAACTGCAAACAGCTCTGTTTCCTCTGTTGGTCGCTCCACAAGAACTCATCAGAAACGTGAGGTTTTTACTGTAGCTGATAGATGTCTTTTACCACCTGTCTCCTTCCAGAACATCCAGAAGATGCTCGGCCTTGCTCCCTCCAGAGCTGCAACCAAACAGGCCGGGGGCTTCCTGGGACCTCCCCCCCAAGCAGCCAAGTTTTCCTGACCTGTTTGTGACCGAGGCAAATCGAGGGTGGAGCACATGTCAGTTGCAGCTATTGCATCACAACTGTAATTGATTTCTTGTTCATCTGTTTATTATTTAACTTAAAGGGTTTTTTAATAGAAATTAGAAAACCATCGTATTAAAATTCTGTTCATTACAAAAGCTGTGTATTTAGTTCATTAAGGTTTTTATTATTGACTCACATATTAAAGGTGTGGTTTACTGAAAAACTATTTTTTCATGTTTTTTTATTAATATTGGTCACTCTGAGCTTTTCATGCAGGCTGAACATGAAAACGGTCTTCTACATGGATCTCCAGCTTCAGCTTCTGAAAGTATTTTCAGGTTGAAACACTAGGATATAAAAAACCTGACAGCTCTACGTCATGCTGCAAATACATGGTCTCGCCCATCTCTTGGCTCACACCGCCCCACAAGAAATGCTTTTTTTTTTTTTGGTGGAGAGAGTGGAGAGCGTCTCGGTATGTTTACATGTTCATCTAAGTCAATCTAATGTTATGAACTGGGAGCTTTTATCCTAGTTAACATGTATGTTAGAAAACCAAACTCTCAAAAGAAGTTCGCTCCACTCAGCAAGCAGCAGCTCTTCCATGGCTCCAGCAGAGCGTAGGTGGTGACATGCATCCTTTCATGTTGGCGATCTGCTGGTTGTTTTCTTAAAAACGCTTGTTTTAATGTTTCCATCGGACATGGATTTGCTCGGGCGTCCTCGTGTACTCTGCACTGGCGTTTGTTTTTGCTGCTCTCTTCTTGTTTGTGAAGCCGCTGCCACGATCCCAGAAGAGGAGCGTCTAGCTGGTCTCAGCTCCACTCAGCTGTTTACATGTAAATGAAATCGAGCTACAACCGCATCATCTGGGATGCTTTAGACTCCTTTAGAACCAGTTCGACTTCAAACAGACTAACACGTTTACATTCATTAAAAACAACTTCAGTCGATCTAAGGCAATAGTTGGGTTTTCTGATGTGCATTTAAACGCTCTGACATCCAATCAGAAGTCAGGGGTGTGCATATCATTAATAATGAGGAAACCTGCTGTTTCAAGCACAGCTCTGAATTAGCAAACGTCTGCATCAGAGAATAGAAGCATCATAGCTTTTTTTTTTATAAACATGCTTCATAAGGCATTGATTTACACTAGAGAACACTGCACTGTGTAAAAGCAGTAAACTACAAACAACCCATTTTCAGTGTTAGTGAATGTCATCGTCTGTTTGACTGTATTAAACATTAAAGGTTTTATGAATTCATCTTAGTTTGTTTTGCTTAATGTTTCTCTTACTTTCAACACCAGATTTCACCAAAGTCTATAAATACTGTAACTATCCTGATAAAGCTGAGTTTGGCTTGCATCAATCAAAGTAATAGATACCTACAGTGGGTATTTATTCAGCCACCAATTGTTCAAGTTCTCCCACTTAAAAAGGTGAGAGGCCTGTAGTTTTCATCATAGGTAGACTTCAACTATAAGAGAGAAAATCACATCGTCTGATTAAAAATTTTTTTTTTTTTTTTGTAAAATATTGTGGGGAAAAAAGTATTTGATCAAAAACGAACAAGATTTCTGTCACAGACCTGTAACTTCTTCTGTAAGAGGCTCCTCTGTCCTCCACTCGTTACCTCTATTAATGGCACCTGTTTGAACTCGTTATGAATATTACAGGGCTGTGTGTAGCTCAGTTGGTAGAGTGGTCGGTCTGGCATCTGGAGGGTCACCAGTTCAATCCCAGCTCCAGTTGGGTTACATTGTTGTTGTGTCCTTGGAGACACTTCACCCACCTTGTCTACTGGTGGTGGTCAGAGGGACCTGGTGGTGTCGGTGCATGGCGTCCCCGCCTCCGTCAGCGTGTCTCAGGACAGCTGAGGCTACAATGTAGTTTAACACCACCAGTGAGTGTGACTGTTGTGTTGTACAGCGCTTTGGGGAGTGTAGATAGAACTCCATAAATACAGGCCATTTACCATAATAATTGTTTTATGATTTTCCTGACAAAAACATTTAAACTGCTTTCATCAAGGATCTATTTTTGTTGTTACTGCAGACACTGTTCTCAGATTAGAAACCTGGCTGCTTAGTATAGTATGGGATATCCCATAATGCTGCTCTTCAGCAGCATCATACCATGATACTGCCACCACTGTGTACAGAAATGGAGCCGGCTAAGTGCCGAGCTCAAGGTAATCAGGGGCGTTTAAGTTTTTTAGAGTTCTTTTTAGTCATAATTCCACACATAATAAAATTAGATGTTTGTGTTTTTTAGTTGGATTTTACTTCATGAATATTTTTAGAGCACAGAGTGTTATACACAGGAGTTGAAACAACAGCATGACATTTTTTGATACATGTATGTAACGAGTCCCAGGGATGTGGACCGCCCCGACTTAAAACCTAAATGTGCCCATAAATAAACAAATAAAATGTTTACCTTAACCAAAAAAAGATGTTCATATCATGTTAATATTTATATTTTCAGCTTTACACTTAAATGTTGTAATCACCTCGTTAACGGTGCCACATAAAAATTATGAGCTGTCATAATCCTGGGATAGCCTTTCTCAAATGTTTTGTTTTCTTCATCAAAGTGGCTGATTGTATGGAGCCCCTCTGGGGACATACTATAGGGAATTTTTTTTCTGGATCCCGAGTTTGTTTTGCAGGATCCTGCAAAAGTTCTTGAAGTGCACAGTACTTCTGGTTCAGTCAGCTGCAGTAATGGATGACATGCACGCACGCGCACACACACACACACTCTCTTCAGTTGTCCATCAAATCAGATGATGACATCCATTTCTGTCCCTCAGCGATGTTTTTTTCTGATGGCTGTAAAGTCCTATCCTGGATCCACACATACACACACACGCACGCACGCACGCACGCACACACACACACACACACACAGGTGGGACTAGAGATTATGGACTTTTGTTTCAAGCTTGTCCTAAACTATGAGGACATTAAAACGGTGCTTGACTCTAAACGTGGTTTTCATATCAGTGTGAGGTTAGCTCAAAGGGACTCTCGACATAAAGCGTACTGTGTTCAGTTTTTCTTTTATTTCATCTAGTTAGCTGCATCTAAATGACCACAGTTAAATAAACAGAATAAATCTGATCAATATGGTTGAAGTGACTCTAACTAAAGTTTTTTTGATGAATTTGTGACACTGATTCTTAAAAAGATGTTAGAATCAATTCAAATCAGTGTTGGGTAAGTTACTTTAAAATTGTAATAGATTAATATTACTAGTTACAGCAAAAAAATGTAATATAGTTATATTACATATTACAGTCCCCAAAAAGTAACTGAGTTACACTACTTTTAGTTACTTTGAGTTACTTTTGGCAAAATATCTTATTTGACGACATTCTAAAATACTATAACTGATCAATTTACATTTTCCACAAGAATGACACCAGAAAATACTGTAATTTTCTCACTATTTTATTAAACGACAGTCAATCCTAAAATGTATTTTATTAATGTCAGTCCATACATCAGCTGTTGATACTCCTGGGCTTCAAATATTCTCTTCAGCTCCTTTTCCACAGCAGCACACGTCTTATCCAACTCCTTGGCAAATGTCTTTTGGGGGTGGGGGTGGGGTGTTGTAACTAGTAAGTTACTCAAATTGTAACTAGTAATATATTACTTTACATTAAAAGAGTAATGTTAATATATTACTAGTTACTCAAAAAAGGAATATATTACAGTAACTACGGTAATTACTTTGTAACTAGTTACTCCCAACACTGATTCAAATGATAGTGTTTGGTTAAAACTCCTCTAAAGTAGTGGATCGTTTAGTCTGGCTCTGTTCCACAAAAGGACTTCCCAATTGTACTTTAAAAATGTTTACTGCAAAAAAAAAAAAAAAAACTGCAAAACAAACTCAGGATCTGCATGTCCTTCGAGGGCCTCCATAGCGGGGCTCAGAAGTCTGTCAGTGAAGTAAACAGGAGGTGTGTCCCACTGGTCTGGTCTCTGGATAAAACCTCCCTGTTTACAGGATTCTTCCTCCATTTTGCAGAGTCAGGCTGCAGATTCACCAGCGGTAAAGTAAAGTGTGTGTCTGTTGTTTTTCTGTTGGTGTCCAGCAGAGCAGTGGTGTAGTCTAGTTTATTCTAGTGGGTATACTCTGACCGTTGCCCTCTCATCCACAGAGCCATGCTGATTCGCAGCTTTGCACTTTTTTCAGTGGTTAAGCGGAAAATCGGGAGCTTTTCTAGCGGTTACACGGCGTATACCTACGTATCACGTAGACTACACCACTGCAGAAGCGGTAAAGTGTCTGTTTGTTTCCAGAAGCGGTAAAGTCTTTGATGTTTTTCAGGAAGTCAGCAGCGCGTGCTGCCTGTCCTCGTGCCGTTAATCTTCTAAAACTAGCGTGAACGGCACGGACTCGTTGATAACAGCTGTTGTTATTTGTTTCAGACCCGTCGAAAATGGCCCAGTCGATCCTCGACGCGATGCCCGGAGCCTCGACGGGGTCCGTGGTGGTCTCGGACCCGCTGAACTTCTGGGCTGGACAGCGGGTCAAACCCAGGCAGGACAAGGACGCCGAGCCCGTGTTCGAGCCTGCAACCGGTAAATTAAATAATACAGCATTAAAGTCTGGGGAACACTCAGAAGTTTATTTGAGAGCAATCTGCAGCAGGTCCTGTTCAGAGTTTATAGGAGGGGTTAGAACTGAAGTCCTCCCAGTTCCACGACACCGAAGTCGGCTTTCGATTCGGCATTGAGTTAATCAATTTGGATTGGTTTAAAGGTAGACTGTGTAAACATTTAAACTGTTTAGACTGTGTGAACATGGATTAGTAAAATGAGATTGTTTAGAACACAGGCTATGATATGTTTTTGTGTAACTACAGAGCGGTGAAAAGCATTTGCCCCTACAGCTTTCTTGTTTTTGTTGGTGTGATGATGATGTTTTTCTGGTTAGTTTTACTCCAGGTGGAACGAGACACACACCTTGCAGAAAGTTACACTTTTGTCTCCTCAGTTGACAATATGTACTTTTATACTTTTATATTTATACTTTAGAACAGACATGCTGTGTTGCTTTTTGAGAGCGTTTAGCCTACTTCATGTTGTCAGACAGGTTCTGTATTAATTAATGTGACAGTAATCAGACCTGGGCAGCTGGTGGACTTACTGAGCCCAGCCTTCCTAATAATCTGGTTAATCATGATTTAACACACAGGGCCTTGTTGGCTTTTTTCTTTTAATAAATGAAAACATCATTTGAAAACTGCATTTTACATCTGCTCAGGGTATTTTTGACTGAGAGTGAAATTAGTTTACTGATCTGAAACTTTATATGTGATGAATCAGAAAAAACCAGAATAAATCCGTAAGGGAGCAAATACTTTTATACATACTGTAATTTAGTAAATGGACTGTGTTTATTAGCACTTTTCTAGTCTTTCTGAGAACTCGATGTGCTGCTTTACAGTAAATGTTAACCCATTTATTCCCACTAATACTCCTGACTCAGATCAGTTGGGGGGGCTGCATGAAGGTCAGCATCATGCCCATGGACACGTTGTCACATGGTTTTAAAGCTGGGACTAAACCAACAACCTTATGACTGTCATGCAGACGCTACAGGAATAGGTTGTTTTAGAGTTTGTTTGTTTTTTTGTTGTTGTTTTTTTTTTGCATCTGGACTACATCTAAACTGGTGTAATTCAAACTATGTTATGTTCAAACCTGAGGCTAACTTCTGCCCTGTCTAAATGAAACCATGAATCTTGCTGTCTACTAAAACATCCTGAAGGAGCATTTACAGACATTTGTTCCTGACCTGAAGCTGCAGCCGGACAAAGATGCAAAACACACACCAGCCACTTCTGAATGGCTTCAGAAAAAACAGCAACTTTTGAAGTGGCCTAGTCCAAGTCCTGACCTGAATCTAATGGAGGTGCTGCAGGAGGACCTTGAAAAAGAGGCTCATGAAGGAAAACCCTCCAATGAGGCTGAATTAGAACAATTCTGCAAAGAGTGGTCAGAATTTCTCCACAGCACTGAAAAGCAGTTGTTAGGTTTAGGGGTCAGTCATTTTTTTCACATGTATGTTAGGATTTTGTTTCCCCTTTAATAATAAACATCTTCATTTAGAAACTACATTTTGTGTTCAGTTGTGAGTCTCATTTGTCTTTGTGTGTGTGTGTACTCTATTATATCCTCTGTATAACTGGATTATTTCCCATGCTGTGTGTGTAACCTGTAGGCCGTGTCCTGTGTCAGATGGTGCCCTGTGGAGCTGAGGAGGTGGATGAAGCCATTCAGAGTGCCCACTCTGCCTACCTAAAGTGGAGCAAGAAGGCGGGCATGGAGAGGGCTCGGATCATGCTGGAGGCTGCACGTATTATCAGGGTGAGATGATCGGGCATGAGCGTGCACCGTGCTGAGAGTGTGTTATCATCATGTAACAGAAAATTGCACAACACAACATGGAGCTGTCTGTTAGAAGAATGCAGCAGGATGCCAGTTGATCATTAACAGTAACCGTCAGACTCGCTGCTGACCTACATTTTTGTAAAATGAGCCTTTTGTGCATCTGTCAGGACTTGACCCTGATTCATTACATAAACAGTTGCTCCCAAACTTTTCAGCTTCTGACTCAAAAAATATCAACAATGAATGACCTGTGACCTCAGATATTACTGGATAACATATGCAAACTTTACCAAAAAGCTAAAAACAAATCAAGGACATAATGAAAACACTAAAAACTTGTGTTATACTACTTATGTATATTTTTGGTTGCTTTCATCAGTTATAGGGAAACATGATTTATTTTTCAGTTTAACCTGATTATTGGACCCTGACCCATGCTTAGTGAGGTTCCAGTCTTTGGGAACCAGTGGACTTTACTGTTCCTGTCGTCTACCAGCGCTGCCATGTTGTTTTTGGAGCCAGTCTTCTCTCAGGATGTGGTGCTCAGGTCCCTCCTACTCCTCCTGCCTGGTGTTTTATTTGATCATCAAGTAACTAATTAATACTAAACACAAGAAAAACTAATATTTGAACACAAGATGGGAACTACATGAATCTGGAAGAACTTATCTGAGGTTTATTAAACTAAGGTAATGACCCTGTTTGTATACATGAAGGGGGCCACAGCATTTCGTCTGTCCTTTACTACAGTCTATGATGATGATGTCACATGCTACCATCAGTGGTGTGTGAGAACATCTGCCTTATTGTTGGAGGTGCAAATAAAACGGGTTCATCTGAGAAAAGTGATAAAAATGTGTTGAATTATTTGATTAACTGGATGTAGATGAAGAACGGAGGTAACTTTTTTACATTGATACATAATGTGATACCTGGATTCTCACATTCATTCAACATTTTACAATTAAATTAATTAGTTTGAAGGAGTTTTATTTAAATTTTTGAACCTTACCTAATAATGTACAGTTTAAAATAACTACGTATACAATCCGTACGTATCAACTACATGGCTTTAAACAGCTGGTAAACCTAAACAGAGTGTTTTTAGTTTAGAGCTCTGACTCTTTAAAACGGACTGTTTGGATCATTTTTATTTATTTATTTTATAATAGTTGCTTAAACAGTTTTATCTTTTAAAAAATGAGTCTCTAAAATCGGAGTGAAAACATCCTTCTAAAACTTTTCAACGCATTAGCTCAAAGGCTAGATATGTAGTCCACTCACATTGCTGGTGTTTACATCTGTTGATTGTGACCAGTATGGATATGTTGATATGGTTGTTATGGTTGCACAGCACCCCCATGCAAAGTACCAATACACAATAACAAACCATTACTTTATTGATTTTGAAACGGCACACCTTTCATCATATTAAAACAGGAAAAAAGGGAGAAAATTGCAAAGCTGGAAGTGATCAACAACGGGAAGTCCATCACTGAAGCTCTGGTGGACATCGACATCGCCTGGCAGAGCATCGAGTACTACGCTGGCATGGCTGGGACACTTGCAGGTGCGTGCACCAACACACTTTGTGTTGGTGTAAATGTGTCTTTTAGAAAAGTGGAGGACCTAAGCCTGGTGTTGAGCTTGGGTTTGTGATTGCAGGTCAGCACATCCAGCTTCCTGGAGGAGCGTTTGCGTACACCAGGAGGGAGCCCCTTGGTGTGTGTGTGGGAATCGGAGCATGGAACTACCCCTTCCAGATCGCAGCATGGAAATCTGCTCCTGCTCTAGCTTGTGGTCAGTTAAAGGAGTGTCTAATACGTCATTCTTATTTAAAATTCAGTATAAATCTCACTCCAAGGCTGCTGTCTAAACTAATGTATAAGGACGGTGGAGACGGTAACGAGTATCCATAACGACGCCTCTTGAGGATAACGTTCTAGTTATAATAAACACTTGAGTCTTTCTCAGTGACCAGACTGGTTATTTTTCCCAGCAAGAATTAATTGCAGTGCATTTATTAATTTTTTGCCCTGGACAAATCGAGATGTTTAAAATTCAGAATGAGTGAGCAGCATCATAACTTAAAATGGTGACTTTAGGTTGTTTTTGGAAGGTAATGCCATGGTGTTCAAGCCCTCCCCCTTTACCCCTGTGACTGCTGTGATCCTGGCTGAGATCTACAAAGAGGCAGGGGTACCTGATGGACTCTTCTGTGTGGTCCAAGGTGGAGCCGAGACTGGCACCTTGCTCTGCCATCACCCCAAGGTCGCCAAAGTCTCCTTCACTGGCAGCGTTCCAACAGGCAAGAAGGTAGAGACGATAGTACCGTACATGTCAACACACATAATCCTGTCTTATATTTAACTAAATCATAATGTAAAATGAATGTGGGGGAAACCTTCTCATCTCCGTGGTTTGACAGCTTGTTCTGCTACTTTTAGTCATTGTAGGTAGAGTTTTATTCTTCTCTGTTCTGGATGAATTTTGTCCCGTTCTTTACAGATTCCTTTAGTTCAAAGCATTGCTTCATGCACCGCTCCCTCCTACCACAGCGTTTCTATCAGGTTGACCTTTGAGCTGCTGATGAACTTGATGTCTTTGTTCATAGGTTTTATGCTCTGTTAGGTATCATTGCTTTGTTTTATGACCTGATTGATTATGTTGCTGCCAGACAGATTGCCTCAGATTAGACTTTAGAATACTCTGGTCTACTGTGGAGTTTATGGTTGACTCGGTGACCGCATGGTGCCCCAATCATCAGCCCTCCACCACCACGCTGACAACTGGTGGAAGTTTTTTCTGATACCATGCTGTTACAATGCATTATGGGTAAACATCTCCACTTCTGTTCAAAGGACATTGTTCCAGAATTTTAACTCTTCCCCCATGTTGTTTTTACAAAGAGGATTTCTTCTGGAAACTTCTCCACACTGTCCATACTTGTGAAATCTTGTTGTCATTACCTTTAATACTTAACATCTAAACTATGTCTTTAGAGTCTTAAGAACGAGCTTGTTTTGTAACATCTGGGCGTTTTTTGGTGAACCTGTTGGAATATCCACTGCTTAGAAGATTACCAGATGTCTTGAAGGCTTTCCACTTGTGAATAACCTCACTTTGTAGATTGACAGACTCCAAATTGTTTGGAAATGATGTCCTGTTACATTTGACCTTAAGTGAATACAACACCTGTTTTTTTTCTCAGATCATGGAAATGTCTTCAAAGGGGGTGAAGCAGGTGACTCTGGAGCTTGGAGGGAAGTCTCCCCTCATTATCTTCAAAGACTGTGAGCTGGAGAACGCCGTGAGGGGAGCACTCATGGCCAACTTCCTGACCCAGGGACAGGTGAGACTGAAGGGTTTTAGAATGTGTTATTCAGCACTTCCAGGTCCAGGATAATCTGTAATCATTGACAGAGTCTGTCTCGAATGTGCAGGTTTGTTGCAATGGGACCAGAGTGTTTGTGCAGAAAGACATCTTGCCACAGTTCCTGGAGGAGGTGGTCAAGAGGACCAAGGCCATCTCTGTGGGAGACCCCCTGCTGGACAGCACCCGAATGGGAGCGCTGATCAATAAACCCCACCTGGAAAAAGTTCTGGGGTTCGTCAATCAGGCTAAGAAGCAGGTGTGTTTTAAAGTTCTTTAGCTGTGACATTAGAAGAATTTAGTTTCTCTAATGTCACTTAAATATGTTGCCACAAAAATTAAGACTTACTCATTTTTCCATCTTGAGTTTTACTCACTTATTTTTCTTTTTTTCAGGGAGCCAGAGTTCTTTGTGGAGGAGAACCTTTTTCCCCCAGTGACCCCAAACTGAAGGGGGGGTATTTCATGTCCCCATGTGTACTGGGTATGTCTATAACATTCACTGTACCTGCACCAGTCCTCACACCAGTGTGAATCACTTCGTCCCTGTTAACAGATAACTGCAAAGATGAAATGACGTGCGTGAAGGAGGAGATTTTTGGCCCGGTCATGTCTGTCCTGCCTTTTGACACAGAAGAAGAAGTGATCCAGAGAGCCAACAACACCACCTTTGGATTGGCCTCTGGAGTCTTCACCAGGTGAGCAGAGGAAGCCCTAAACCCACTGGATTTGCTGAGCAGCATGGTCTTCTGTTGCTTTGCCTTTGATGATAAGGATTATATTGCTTTGCGCTGAATGTC
The DNA here is from genome assembly GCA_006937965.1 of Callopanchax toddi. Classification (NCBI taxonomy): domain Eukaryota; kingdom Metazoa; phylum Chordata; class Actinopteri; order Cyprinodontiformes; family Nothobranchiidae; genus Callopanchax; species Callopanchax toddi. The sequence continues at coordinate 124,055 of SSNR01000541.1, forward strand.
ACAACTGCTGTCATAAAATATTTCAAGGTTTTCTTGTGTTGAGAGCCTGCTCTCTGAAAGTTATTAATGTGGAGTTGCTCTGGGTGTTAGGCAGACTCTGCCAGTATGTTGGGGTTTACCCTGGGGGACAAGAGGATAGCTTCCCTGTGCCTTTGGGTCTGTGGTTTGTGCTTATGTATTAAAAAGAAGTTCAGAGTACCACCCACCCTTTTTGGATTCCCTGGGACGAGTGCTGGATGGTGCTCTGACTGGGGAATCCATCATCCTACTGGGGACTACTGGATCAGCTCTAAACAGGTTCTAACAAACCATCTGGTGCCTCGGGGGGAAAGGCAGCAACTTGCTCACAATGTTTACAGTGGAGATTGGGAGATGCTGATGTTAATTGGGATATAGTTGGACGATGAAAGTATTTTGAGGAGCTCCTCCATCCCACCAACATGTATTATGTATGAGGTCTCATGTAATTTATGAGACTTGGGGATGGACTGTCCAATCTCTGGGGCAGAAGGTCTTGTGGTAGTTGAAGAGCTGCAGAGCCCTGGGGGTGGAAGATCCATCCTGCATATCTCAAGGCAATAGATGTTGTGGGACTGTCTTGGTTGACACACTTCTGCAACATTGTGTGGTTATCGGGAACAGTTCCTGTGGAGTTGCAGACCGGGGCGGTGGTCCCCATTTTTAAGTAAGAGGACCAGAGCAATATGTTTGTGTCCTTGTGTAACCGTTTATCAGCTCTTTACCCATGGTAGGATGCTGGAGGGGACATAAGAGTTTGCCTGACCAGTCCACGTGTGTTTTGAGGGTCTGGAGAAGGCTTGTGAGTTTGTCCTTAGGGGCACCCTGTGAGTGGCACTCAGGGATCATTCATTCATTCAGTCCCTGACTGTACCAAAAGAGCTGGAGTCTGGCCCATGTAGCCAGCAGTAAGTCAAACTTGTTTCAGGTGAGGGTTGGATTCCACCTTAGCTGCTTTTTTCACCGGTTCTGTTCATTGGATTGCCAACACTGGGTTGGGGAGAGGTCCTACCTCAAGTGGAGGAGGTCTAGTATCTTGGGGTCTTGGTGATGAGTGAGGGAGGGAGGTAGCAGGATCAGAGCAGCGTCTGAAGTGATGTGGATGCTGAACTGGTCTGTTGTGGTGAAGAGAGAGCTGAGCTAGATAGAGTTCTAGATTTTCCTGTCGATCCACGTTCCAGTCTACGACAGTGGTCATGAGCTTTGGGTAATGATGAAAAAAAAAAAAAAGAAATCGGAAACACAAGTGACCAAAATGAGTTTCCTCTGCAGGGTGGCCGGGCTCAGCCTTAGAGACAGGGTGAGGAACTTTGAGTAGAACCACTGTTCCTCCACATTTAGAGGAGCCAGCTGAGGTGGGTCAGGTCTGGTGCCTCCTAGGAGGGACTACTGTATATCCCTAGGCTGGCCTGGTATGCATTGGGGTCCCACTGGTTGAGCTTGGGAAAGTGGCTGGGGAGAAGACAGTCTGAGCTTCCCTACTGGAGATGCTGCCCTCACAACCTGGATCAGGATGAGCAGAAGATGGCGAGGTGAACTGTAAATCCCTTACTATAAACTTTTTGTCCCCGTCTACCTGCAGGGACATATCCCGTGCTCATCGTGTGGCGGAGAACCTGGAAGCAGGGACTTGCTTCATTAATAACTACAACATCAGCCCAGTGGAGGTGCCATTTGGAGGATATAAGATGTCAGGTAGGGTGTTGTACGTTTTCTAAATGGTCAGAAAGATCTTTTTTGACCTTGTAGCAAATGACCAAAGCTCTCTGGTGAATTGGCAGGCTTCGGCAGAGAGAACGGCCAGGTGACCATCGAGTACTTCTCCCAACTGAAGACTGTAGTTGTGGAAATGGGCGATGTAGAGGAATACTTCTAAACTTTACTCCCATTTAAACACTAGCCTGTGTGTGAGTGACACTCTTAATCTCTGCCTTCACTTGTGCCATATGTAAGCTAAGGAGCACAGATCAAAACTTATCAGGTTAACTTGCTCCTTAAACATCCTGAACCCAACATGTGACTACTTCAGCAGGTAGATGTAAACGGATCTAATGCAAAACCCAAAAGCCTTAATCTGAAATTCTGATTCTGAATCAGTACGGGGGTATCAGTGCTGTTGAAAAATCATTTTCTTGCTATTAAAATAAAATCTTCTATTGACAAAATCTTTTCTTATTGTTGCCTCTTAATTTAAGTCACAGAAACACTTGGATAACCGTGAAAATGTATTTTGTGGATTTTAATAATAATTGGTGCCAATCATTATCCAAGTCTGATCCCAGAAGTTAGATAAGAAAACCTGCATAGACTTTGAACCAATGAAATTTCACTCAAAGCTCCAAGCAGGCTTTTACTGTGATTTCTACTGACTGACCCCCACACGTGTGTCTTGTTTCCCTGATTGCCTCCATGTATTGAAGCTCCCTTGTCTTGTCTCTCCTTGTCAGTTGGTCTGTTTCTGTCACATGGTCATGGTCAGGTAGAATAGTCCTGTTTTTGTCACACTGTCAAGTTAAGTCAAGTCCCACAGTCAAGTCTTGTTTTAGTTATAATAAATCCTTTAAAGTTCATCCACTGTCTTGTGGTCCTGCCTCCCACCTGCACCATTGGGTCCTGCTTCACCTCAACCCTTACATAATTCCTCAGAGCAGCACAACACCAAATCTGTCACTCACAACGACAGATTAAAGCTTCAGTTGTTGGAATCAAAGCTTTTCTTTTCAGAAGACGTAGAAAAAGATGTTGATGTCTCAGATGATGATCGTGTCTTCCATATTAAAAATGTTTTTAATTAGACCTGAATGCATGTTTACTTTAGCTTTAGCTGGTGAAGGTTCTCAGTCATCCAGGTCATGATAATCCAAAAAAGGGTTTTAAATAAAGGCAACTGGACTTATTTGGTTCTTTGAAGACGTTTCACTGCGCATCCGAGTAGCTTTGTCAATTGGTTTAGCTTTTAGCCATTTTAATTTCTCACATTTGTGTACTACAAAACAAGAAAAATGTTTTAATCTGTGAATATTTAAATTAAACTGATTTTTCTGACATCTAAAGGAAATATATATTTTTTTTTACCCCGTGTCCCGTCCGGCTGTAGAGCAAACAGAATAGATGTCTGGGGGCAGGAACAAGCCCAACCGTTGCTGTTCCAGGTGAGACGTTACAGCCACTGCTATAATGCTCCACCTAACTTATATTTAAATATAACTTTAAAAATCTTTTATTAGAAATGTTAATTTGGTTTGATTTGAATCCCAATGGACACGGAGACTGAAAAGGAGGGGAATGGTACAGAAAGAAGAGTGGGGGAGAAAGTAAACGGAAAAAGAAGAGAACAAGAGACATGAAGAATCCACTTCTAGACCTGCAAATAAAGCACAAACAAACAAAACAGGGAGAAAAATACAACAGCAACAAACAGCATATGAATACACAACAGTTGTGATATCTTTAAAATGTATACGGTAAAGACTAATTCAAGGTGAGTTCAGTGTCAACCACAGCCCCAGTCAATGTGTCTGAAAACACCTGAGTCCATCTTTATGTGATCACCTGTGTGTGTGTATATGCGTGCTTGTGTATGTAAGGTTTCTCTATAGAAACATTCAATAATAAGTTTGAGGAGCCACAGACCCCCCGCCCCCAAGGCCCACGGAGGACGCGGAGGAGGTCCAGGCCCCAGACGTCCAGAGGCCACCCAGGGCATGGACACCCCAGGAAGACCAATGCCAGGGCAGCCGCAAACTGCAAACCCCGCCCCAGAGGGCGCAGAGGCTCACCCCACATGGGTCACCCGGCAGTTGCTGCGCTAGAGTCCCTAGGGGCCGCGGCGAGGGGCTCACAGGCACCTCCTGCAGCCGGCCATCCAGGGCAGATCCAGTCGGAACCAGAGACCCGAGACCCAGGGGCAAACCGGCCACAGCAGAGGCCCAACCACACCAGGGGGCCCAGATCCCACCAGGCAGCCACAAGGGGGAGAGCAGGCAGACACCTCCAGCACTCAGACGCAATTCGCCGGCAGAAGAAGGCACCACCCAATGCCAAGGCACAGCCAGGGAGGACAGTCTCAACAGAGGAGGGCCCAGCATGTCTCAGAAGGGGGAAGAGACCAGACTCAACAGATAAACAGTCACACACAGACACAATCACATGTTTTTCCCCCCTCATGCACACACACACATCCCTGCAAACATACCAAGACACACAATAGACGCTGTACACCCACTCTCACTCCTCATGTATTGAACTAAAGCTTGGTTACTCCTTTAGGAAAGCTGCAGGCATCCGGTCAGAGATGAGGCTTCATATGAGTCTTAAAGGTTTTTATTGAGTCCCACTCTCTGCAGTAACATTTAAAATTCTCTGTGTGTGGTTCTACAAATATAACAAAAATAAAGTACACAAATTAGGATAATATTCACTTAAGCTAAGCTATTAATTATTAATCTTCTCTCAGAACTAAATTAAACATTTGCATAAACAGGCAACATTTACCGATAATTTAGCTAAACATATTCAGCTTAGTGTAGTATCAAACAAATAATATAAAACTCAAATATCATTTACTTACTCTTAGTTGCACGCAAACACAAAGAAAAACTTAACAGCTCCAACAACTTAAAACCAAAAAGTCCGTAAACTCTCTCCTGATCCTCCTGCATCCAGCCTCTGCTCCATGCTGCACTCCATGCTGCACTCTGGAAAGTCTCGACACTAATTAGCTCCAGCTTAATTATGATTGACAGGTGGGCTGGCCAATCGTGGTGCAGGAGGGCGGGTTCTAGACTTTTCCACATGTATACTCAATGTTCCCAGGACCGGAGACCAGCGCCCTAAGGGTGAAACCGGCCCCAGACCCAGAAGATGGTCCCTTCCGTACCAAAGTGGGGATGAGCAGACCACCACGCACACCGCAGCAGCCGAGCAGCCCCCGCCACAAACCCCGACCAGACGGCCCACTCCACTCCAGGCCCCAGGCAGCGAGCAGAGAACAGGACCCCAAGTCTCTCCCCGCCTGCTCCAATGTAGTGTTGATGCATGTTGTAGTAAGATGCGTTTTTAAAAAAAAAGGTGGGGGGCAGCATGCCATCCCCTGCCCTGGACCCTAAATGTCTACATGTAAAGTGGAAGTGGGCAAAGACACTAAAGGAGAGGTTGGCCGGCAAGACCCCCCTCCCCCCAGACATCACTGGGTGTATTCACTTCAAAGACCCAGATATGTATTGTGAGAATGTCATGAGTAGGAGTGTTTAAATTGTGCATTAAAATTGGACCACAGGCTGCCACAGGACTGCAGAGATGGTATTCCACCCCCGTGATGTACCTGTAACCCAAAGTCCTGTGTGAGTGGTGATGTGACGGAGCAGAGGGAGGGAAAAGTCCAGGGACGGGGAGGCAAGACTGGGGAGGACAAGCCCTCCTAGGGAGCCAGCTCCCCCGCTGGCCCCAAACCCCCGTTTCCCAAAGTCCACCCAGGGCAGGGAGATCGCGGGCCCATCCGTCCAGGTCCACGGCAGCAGCCCCACCACCACCCCAGCAAGGTAACTATACCCCCCCCAACCACGCACATAGTAAACTACAAACTTACACAAGACATAGACACCCAGGCAAAGTCCTCCAGTCCATAATGGGCAAAAAGGTTGTTTCCAGTTTCACACTAAAGGAAAAGGAAAACTTATTTCTGTAATAAAATTCTAAAAGACATTTCAGTGTTGTTGTTTTTTTACAACATTCTGAAAATGCTCAAATAAAAAGTCAAGTAATCATCAATTTAAAAATTCTATAAGACTAAGCATAGGCTTAGGCAACATAACTAAAGAATGAGCCAAGCAAACCCTAACTATTTTAGCTGAGTCTTTAATTTGACAGGGTTCCTGCTTCATGAATGGAAACTGGTTCCACAAGAAAGAAGCCTGAGAACTGAAAGCTCTGCCTCCCATTCTACTATTAGAAACCACAGGTAAACCTTTAGTCTGAGTGAAGTGGTCTGATGGAGACATCTGGATCTCTGATAGGAGATGGAGCCTGATCTTTGAGAGCTTTAGAAGTTAGAAGCAAAATATTCAATTCAATTCTGGATCTTACAGGAAGCCAATGAAGTGATGCTAAAATTAGAGAAATCTGATCCATCCGTTTTCGGTACTTCTTCATCCTCCACTGAGGATGGGGAGCTGGTGCCAGCAGTCGGGGTAAGGACGGGGGACAACGTGGACGAGCTGTCAGTCCATCACAGGAGGAATTGGATCTCCTAACTGTCATCAGAACTCTGTCAGCAGCAACCTGAGCCAGCTGGAGGTTGAACATCCTGATAATAGAAAATTGCAATAGTCAAGTCTGGAAGTACCATAATATATGCTTTTACCATTTTTTTCAATTTTTTCTTTTGAAAACATTAAGTCTTGCACAGGTTGTTAGTTCTCTTTCTAAACTTTTACTCCATGTGTTGAGATGCACTTTTGTTTCAGTGTTGTCCTCGTGTATATATTTTAAAAGTCTGATTTTCTGTGATCATTTTCTTTGTTAGTCTTCAGGAATAAAAATGCTTTTGTCCACACTAACACCAATGTTCCTTACATTGGTACTGGAGGCCAGTTTAATGCCATCCAGAGTGAATGAATGACTGCTCAGTTTAAAGACCTCAGTTTCAAAAGCTCTGTCTTGTCTTGACTTTTAAAAATTACAAAATTTAGAGAAGTTATCCAGGTTTTTATGTCCTTAGGTAATGTTGTGAGCAGGGGTCAAGAAATCCCCTCGTTCACCTTTACCCAGTTCTACAAGTCTGAAGCTATCCAGGAAGACAAATCACACTCGTTATAGTTAAACACACCAGTTTAATATACTTCTGCAGAAGGAGAGAGTTCTGTTGTTTCAGCCACTCTCTGAAGGTCAGTCCTTCAGAGCATACACTTTATAGCATTACAGGGTAAGAATGTGGGTTTTCCTATCCAATGAGGGGCGGTCCCTCATTGCTTACACTCTATGATAGCATCACAGAATAGACCCTGTGCACGAGAAAATGCTAACTTCCGGGTTTGAGACCGGATGTGCTATCTTTCGTTTCCGGTAGCTGTATTTGATGGTAAATCCTTACTGCGAAGATGGACTATAGAATCATGTCCAAATTACGAAAAGGAAAGGATCGGGTTAAAAAAAGGTTGTTGTATATCAGAGGTCGCGCTAGACTTTTTGGTTTTCCGTCATTTTGACTGACAGGGTTTAAAAAATCCGGTCATAATCTATTTTTATCCGTCACTTATTAATTTTAAAAATTATAATAATTACGTTTTCAGTAGCATTATTGCTCAAACACTGGGCCCATTTAGCACATAAATCCATAGGATTAGACTCTAAATTAGTCGATCAGCCAGTCATCTTATAGAAATTTCTAAAAACTCCGTTTGGAGTCGAGCGCCTCGCAGCGAGGTGCAGCTCTGTGCGCTCCATGGGACTCTGATTACAGAATATTAACGTTCATTATGAGATCATGTGAGAGAGGGATGAGGGGTTCACATATTTTTCATTGAGATACTTGGGGGGAAAACCTGGCGCTGTTTAATGCAGACCTCCTCGCGTTTGGAGTCCAGTTCTATGTGCGCGCAGCTCGCGGAGCAGATTTTGCGTGTCAACAAGCCTCCACAGCCTATGAACGCTACTCTGAGGGCGCATTACAACAGGAAGTGTAGTTAATCCATATCTGATCGCGCACTGAGCACCGGATTGCAAATGGGCGTTTGAGCGGTTCGGGTCTGACACCTGATGCGCTCTGGTGGACCAGTGTTCTTCTGCTGCAGAGCGCAGGACGTCTGGATCACAGGTCTGCGCTCAGCAGCACAGAACCTCAGTCTTGGCTGCTGGTATTGGTGGAGATGCTGCACTATTTCTGCATCCTTGGTTCGAATTATTAGAGGGGACAATTCAGTGATTTCCTATGACGGTATGGACGGGCAGGCTCGTGCGCAAACCTGTCAGAATGACCGGCGCCCTTCAGCTCTTTCCGTCAAAGTAAAAAAAACAACAACAACAAAAAAAAAACGGTTAAATACGGGAAATTTCCGGTTAACGGGACCCCTGCTATATATTAGGATTTACGATGGGGAAGGTTGTGAACAACTCATCTCTCTCTCTCATGAAATCATAATGAACGTTAATATTATACAGAGTCCCGCAAAGCGCACAGAGCTGTGCCTCAGCTGCTGCTGCACTGCACTCCACTCCGGAGAGTTTTTATTTCTATATGATGACTGGCTGATGGACTAATTTAGTGTCTAATCCTATGGATTTATGTGCTAAATGGGCCCGGTGTTAGATCAATGGAATAGGAACCGAGCGATCTGCAGCTTCTAAACAGGTTCTCCAAACCGCGACCGTCAGCGGAGGATTACACAGCATGTAAACAAACCGTAAAAAGCCACAGCATATACACAAATAATTTACGTTGGTAAGGGTCTCAAACTATAAGTATTGACGATGGGGAAGGTTGTGACTTACCTTCAAAATTAGATAAATCCTGCGAAATATAAAATGTGAAGCCTTTCTCTCGTTTGCTCTTTGGCGCAGGGAAAAACTATCAACAAGTCGGTGAACATCATCAACAAAAATATTAGGCAAATGCCCCAGACATCTAGAAAAATTTAAATCGCCGCTTAGTCCACTCATTTTGTTGACTTCTTTGGGAATACAAGACAGTAAATAGGGTGCGACCAGGCGAGAATATCAAACCGGAAATAAAACACTGGACAGGAGTCTTCCCACCGGAAGTAGCATTTGCTAACGTGCACAGGGTCTATAACAAGACTCTCTGTTTCCTATCAGACAGACAGAAGATTTGCTATCCTTCGTTAGGCCTGGGAACTATCTGTTACTCTGGCATCCTGCTCTGCTCGCAAGGCCAGGAGATCTCCCTCCCCCAGGCCTGTTGTAAATCTCACACCAAACCTGATTAGACTGAAACTAAAGTATAATGTTTTACCCTTAGATTTTGCTTTGCTCTATTCTACCAAAGTCCTAATACTATGTGAGTGTAGTTATTATGTTAGTGTAAATACTTATGTGAGTATGCCAACTATGTGAGTGTGCTCTACCATTACTTCCGTGATTTAGGATGCATAAATTAAAGTGTTGACCTCTGTCTGTGTGAGTGCTCTCCTCTCCTGACCTAGATGTGAGTGTGTGTGTTTGTTCTATCTCCTGTGAGTGAGAGTGAACTATTCAGACTCCCAAATGTGTGAAGTGTTATCTTATTGTTCTTGATGTGAGTGAAGAACTTTGAGTTCTTTGTGATATTTCTGTAAGTGTTCCTAACTATTTCTGATTATCTAAGTGAATACATGAGTACACATAATAACCCTTAGTCAAATGGTTAAACATAACATGCAGTTCTTCCTGTGTGGTGATAAATACAATCAAACAGTGACTCAAAGTGATTACATATAAGCTCAGCATTAAATAGATTAATACATGATCATACAGACAACGTGAAACATAATAACTCATAAAAGGTGATTTACCCATAAATGTGATTAATGTGATTAGCTCAATAAAACAGTGACCCCAAGAATGGGTATAACATGATTTTGTACACAACAGTAAATACCGGTATATAGAATAATATATATCTAATATAGAAAAGTGTTTGCGAACAGCCAGAAACAGTGTTGGGCCAAGCGGAAGACAGCGAGGCAAGTCTTCACAATAAAATTCCTTCACAATAAAACTACCGGAAACGTTTAGGAACCCTTACAGCTACTCTTATTTTGACAACCGGAAACCGGAAGGGGCTGCATACGTTTAATCAGAGGTTTACCTTGTAGTTCAACAATGCAGGTAATTATTAAAGTAAAATAAATCAGCGATATTATGATAGTTTATGTCGTTCGCTGATTTAACAAATGTGTTTTTAGCTTTTTATCGCGACTTTCATTTAACTAGTCTAGGTTTGCTTAGCTACGTAGCATGTAGCTTTACCTGCTAACTGTTATCTTTGTTTTTGTCGGTCATCAAACCAACTTTCTGTCTTTCAGCAACGAGAAGAGAAGCAGTTAGAAGCCTCGGTGGATTCTCTCATCTCCCTGGTGGCTCAAGTTAAAAACGCTCTCCAGAGTTTTATTTCCAAGTTAGAAAACGAATACGAGCGTTTGACCTGGTGAATACAACTGTTATTATTGTTATTATTATTATTATTATTGTTATTAAAGTAGAGACTGTACACTTAGTAGTCTCCCTGATCCCAAGAAATACAGCGTTTGATGTTTAACCATTTACAGGTTAAATGACCGTATTGGATCACCACTTGTGGTTTAAATGTGGATTTGGAGCCTAAACCAGATTTTTTAAAAACTAAAACCTTTAAATTGTATATTTAAAAAATGTTAGGGAAAAACTAAAGGTTTTTAGAAAGTGGAGTGAACTGCAGGGATCCATCAGGAGGCCTGTAATGTCTTTCAAAGGATTTCATGACGACAGGGCGACAGGCCTGTAGTCATTCAACCCTGTGATGGTTTGTTTCTTGGGGACTGGGATGATGGTGGAGTGTTTGAAACAGGAGGGAACCTCACACAGCTCCAGAGACTTATTGAAGATCTGTGAAGACCTGAGTGAAGATGGGGTCCAGATTGGTCAGCGCAGGCTTTCAGGCAGGAGGGGGAGATGCCATCAGGACCTGGAGCTTTCCTGGACTTTATGTCAGTTCATGACAACAGTATTATGAAAGCAAATTATTATCGAGGAAGATTTTTGTTTAAAGTAATTTTCTTGAATGTTTCAGTGGCAACAACAATACAATGAAGTAAAAAAAACGACCTGATTTTAAATGATCTTAATCTAGATCTGCATATTTTCTTTCTAATGTGTGTTCTTGGTAGAGTGTTTTCCCTCAGACCCTTCTCTGTGTCCTGCTGTCACTTAGGCCCTCTGTCCTGGATAACTTTGCGCTCCTCTCTGGTCAGCTGAATACCATCAATAAGCTGCTGAAGAATGAGAAGACCCCGTCTTTTCGCAGCCAGGTTATAATCCCTTTGCTCCTGTCTCCGGACCGAGATGAGGAATTAGCAGTGAGTAGTACACTCTTGGACAGCTTGTCTTTTTATTTTTGAATAAATCTCACCGGTCCTTGTTCTCACTTCCTCTCAGAAACTCACAGACATGCGTGTCCCAGTGTTCAGCCATGAGATAGTCCCCGACCACCTGAGGACCAAACCTGATCCAGAGGTGGAAGAACAGGAAAAGCAACTGAGTGCAGAGGCTGCACGCATCGGTCCTGATGTGGCTCAGGTTGTGTAGAATGACTTGTTTCCTTTTAGTAATTTTATCTAATAGTTTTGCTTTTCTAATAGTTTTACGTTTCTGTTTGAACAGAAACAGATCCAGACTTTGAATAAGATGTGTTCTAATCTTCTGGAGAAGCTGAACAACCCGCGTGACGACAGAGATGCTGAAAGCGCTGGTGTGTTTAGATTTTGATCCACGTTTTTTTCTTTATGCTGTAAAAAAATGTTGAATTAATTAAAACTTTATTTTCCAGCATCTCGACAGAACAAGGCGTCTTTCAACCCCGGTGACACCAATGCGTTGGTTGCAGCTGTTGCGTTTGGAAAAGGGCTTTCAAAATGTAGACCTCCTGGTCCTGTGGCCCCTGGAATCTCAGGACAGGGGCCTATGATGAGCGGGGGTCCAACCTTACAGCAGGTTACCATAGGAGCTGGTGCAGGTCAACAAGCAGGCATGGGAGGACCTGTGGCTCCACAGCAGCTAGGACAGCCAGGTTTGTGTTTCCACCTTCATCTCAGCCTCACACAAAACCATCAGCCAGCAGCAGCAGGAGGAAAACAGCTTGTCTCATGTTGGTTTGGTTATAATCATTTTGTAAGACCTCAAATACAAAAAGAAAGTATTAAATATTTGTGAACATGACAGCAGATGCAGTGGTTAAAATAATGATTTGATCTTGTGATTTTGTAAGTTTGATCACAAAAAAGGGATGAACTTTAATGGTCATTTCATTTTATTTTATTGGAGACAGAAAGTCAACCAAAACCTAAAAGTTACTACCTGATTTGAATATAATTAAATGAAATACCATAAATGTTTGATCCTCTACAAACCAGCTCCCATAATCTGGCCCGTTTGATCACAATCACTCAGTTCATCATGGTTACATAGAGCATATTTCAATTTAAACTACAGTAAAACGTCCAAACACATTTAAAATTAAACACATTATGGCATGCCCTAAAAATAACCCGTAGTGTGTGTGTACTCCACATCGTTACGGGCAGCCCCTCGTTTCTGTTTTCAGCTCTGTACTCACATACTCGCCTGTCCGTTCCTTTGAAGCAGCTGGTTTATGTTGCTGAATGCAGGCGGCTCAGTTTGTGCTGTGAGAGAGCTTTACAGCAGAGTCCAGTCAGCTGTTGTGGGTCACTTTAGCTCTGAGTCGTCACACTCATTATTCACACTTGAAATTCTAGACCTCGAATATAAGATGAACCTTTTTTTTTTTTAGATGTGTTTACAAGAAAAGTATATCTGCAAACACTACAGTTCTACTTCATTCTTCCTTGTTAAACTGGTGAAACTGTCAGGTTGTGTGGGGGGTGGGAACAGCCATAATCCTCTATCAGACAGAGGTCTGGACTTTGACTGGGATAAGTGTACTGACTGAGTCATGTTTTATCTCTGGGATCAAAACCTTAATTTGCTCAGTGAAATGAAAAAGCGTATCTTTTGAATGGTTAATGGTTTGAATTATGTTTTTTTTTTTTCTTTTACAGGAAAAATTCCCAGCAGCATCAAGACAAACATTAAATCAGCGTCTGGTTCAATGCATCCTTATAACCGATGAAAGTATTAAAGAATTTTAGATATAATTTGAATTGAACTGAACAAACTTCACAACATTCTAGAGGTGACAGACAGTAGTGCTCACAGTCCAAACAAGCTTCTTCTGGGCTTCACGCTTTGTAGCCACTAGATGGCAGTATGTCACTATTTACTGGACTTTATTTTGAACAGTTCAGTGAATTTTTCCAATAAAAGCAACTTAAAAACTGTCTGGTTGTGCATTGTTTGAATCACAGACAGCATTTAGGTAAAACACTCTTTAGTATTAATACAAATAAAACAGATTTATCATGTATAGAAGTAGAAACCAAAGGGAACTCCTAGATGTGTTTTCAATGACAGTCTTTGCTCTGTGTTACTGTCTGTTTCTTTTCTGCAGCTCTTTGTTCATTTTATTGCAGAACCAAAGGTGAGAATAATCGGGGTGGACATCGCTCTGTGTGGCCTGATAATGTCAAAGTGTTTAAGGGGGGAAATAAGGAAGTATTACTGCTGACGTGTGAGGGGGGCCGCTCTCTGCACCGGCTTTCTCTGTCCACTTCAATCCCACAGCACAGTGAGCGTGCTGCTGTCACAGCATGTAGGCCCGTGGCTGACCTACATACACCCTCTGTGCCCAAACAGGCGCACGTCTCACTGTGTCAGCCGCTGTAGTGGCTGTAGCTGAGACAGCTCAAAGCTGCACAAGGTCACACTTGTGTTCACAGATGAGTGAGGGATAAATTATAAACAAAGACCCTGTTGGCAACAAGCTGAGAATAAGAAGCTTCACGGGAGATGATCATGAAACATGTACAAAGTTTTAGATCAATGTTTTTTAGAAATGCACCAGAAATGATCTGTTGACTGGAACCAGGCCGATATTCAAAATGATCGACCTGATTGGTGATCAGCTGATCTGAAATGTAAAAATCATTCAATTTTTATCAAGCAGCAATAAAAGAACCCAGCATTTTTATTTCTAAAATCACAATTTTCAGGTTAATCAGATATTTAGTTAATTATAATTTAAGATAAATTGAAATCAACAAAAATTGGTGTCAGCAGGTTGGAGAACTGATAAGTGATCAGAACCAGATTTGCTGCAGGGTTTTGTGTTGTGATTGCATTGGGGATCACTTTTCATTGCATTTGAATTTTTGTTAGATAAAATCTGGAGTTTCATCAGAGGGGCGTGTTGAAGAGGCCTGAGTTCACACAGAGCAGTGGCTCCTGACCAGAGGGCCTGGCCTTTGGTGTGATGCCTTCATGATTAAAACACCTTTCACTGCAGACGTCACTTTCTACGACACCAACAAGCAAAACAGCATCTTGAGTCAAACGTGCAACCTGGAGAGTAAAAGTTCATTTAGAAACTGCTTGATAGAAGTTTTTAAACTCTGCCGTGTCTTTATGCACCAACACGCCCCACCCCATAGAGGAAATCACTTACCATCTTACAGATGTTTCTACACTTTGCTGTGTTTTAGTCGATAAATGTTTGCAGGGCCGGATCTAGCCAGCCCCACTAAGGGGGGCAGGTAGAATATCAGGGGGGGGGGGCGAGTCTGGACATGCTAAGATTTTTTGGTCATCACATCCATAGATGTCATATATATCACTAGATGTCATATATATCACTAGATGTCTCACCCACGCTCTCCGTCAATGGACCCTGACGTCCCTACGCCGGCGGCCATCTTACTTCATACAGCTGCCCCCTTTCTTAACATTGGTGTCAATGAAGCATGTACTAATCAATACCTCTAACTTGCTCAGTTTTTAACCACTTTTCAAACGGTTTGCATTTTTATAAACGTCAGAGACGTGGCTGTGAATATATATGAAAATATATTGATAATGTTCGGGAAACTCATAAATTGTAAAAGTATCAAATTTCAAGTCTATACATAGCTTAACATTAGCTTAACATCCAAAGTTATTAATTCACAATATATTTTTATGAATGCAGTTGATTTTGATCTTATTTTCAGTTTCCAGTCCTGTGATCGTGTTGGCAGAAATGATCAAAGTGATTTAGATTATGTCCATCTAGTTTCACGGATATCAAATTTGAAAAAGTTGAGTAAAGAAGACGGAGTCTTTGTCCATTTTTTTTCCCCATTAAAACATTAAAATGTCCTTCTCTTTAAACTGAATCATTTGCCCAGTTTTTGCCTGATGTAAGCTGTAGATGATCTGTCTAAAACGAGAGCCAACTAATAGTTGATCAAATGATTGAAAATTATATAGTAATATAGCATATAATAGTAATAAAGTTAAGACAACTACAACTATGAGGACTAAAAATACTGTATAAATACTAAAAATCCATAATAAAGTACTAACACTGGACTGATAATAACAATATAGATTAGATTAATTAATTAATTAGATAGATTATAGACATATAGATTAAAAAAAGATAAATATAATCTAAAAGACAAAATAGAAAGCTTCTACAGGTATAAGATAGATTAAAAAATAAAAGTAAAAAACAATCTAAAAGACAAAAATAAGGGTTAAATAGATAGATAAGATAAAAAAATTAAAATAAAGATAAAAATAAAATCAAAAAAAGACAAACGAAATGACACAGAAAGAAAGAAAAACAAAAAACACAAAAAGAACAAAACAACACAAAACAAAACAAAAAACACAAAAAGAACAAAAAATAAATAAAAAACACAACAAAATAGAAGCAAAAAACACAAAAAGAACAAGAGAAACAAAAATATAACAAAAAATAAACCGATCAATACAGCCTCAACAGGGCATCAGCCAGTGTCCTACTTGTGCCGGTCCCAAGCCCGGGTAAATGCAGAGGGTAGGGATCAAATATGAAAATAAATATATGGATAGAGGAACTGATATGATGATGGCGTAGTTTTTGATGCATTTAAGGGATTGGGGGGATGTGATGACCAAAAGATTCTTAGCATATCCAGACTCGCCCCCCCTGATATTCTACCTGCCCCCCTTAGTGGGGCTGGCTAGATCCGGCCCTGGTTGAAGGGATTTAATTTAACGAGTTAAAGTTGAAAACAAAACTTTTCTCCTCCTTTTCCTTCCAAACATCACCAATCGATTCATTTCATTTAGGTTTGATTCTCATTCAAACATATCAAGGTGTGTTCATTAATCATAATATTCATATTACATCTAATAAAACGGGATTGTCTCATCAGATTCTCAAAACAAACTGTTTAGTTTATTATAAACAAAAGTATATAATAAATATAACATTTCAGAATATTTACTTAAAATGAATAATTTTCTAACATTTCTGAACAGAAATGTCATCATATTTCCTGATGGGGTCAGAGGGCGTAAACGTGTTGCTGAGGCTCATGGTCAGATCAGTTTGATCATCTATTGATGGGAAAGTTTAACACTAAAGCTGTTAAAATCTGCACAACTTTGATCAGAACAATTTGAATAAAAGCTGTTAATCATTTAATATTCACACCTAAAATGAGTCTTATTTACAGCTTGTATTTATTTGGGGCAACAGTTATTAAATCTAAAGGAATATAAAGGTATTCTAATAAACATATTAACATTAATAATTAAAGCTAATAATATTTTATTATTCTAGGATCCCCATATTTAAAAAATGTCATTTATTAATTTATCATTTTTTCCCAATTAAGTTCAGAGCATTTATGCAGAAGATATAAAACTATATTGATTTTACTAACACTCTTATTTAATGTCTCTAACAGGACAGAATCCTCAACCCAGGGCCGGATCTAGCCAGCCCCACTAAGGGGGGCAGGTAGAATATCAGGGGGGGTGGGCGAGTCTGGACATGCTAAGATTTTTTGGTCATCACATCCATAGATATCATATATATCACTAGATGTCTCACCCACGCTGTTCGTCAATGGACCCTGACGTCCCTACGCCGGCGGCCATCTTACTTCGTACAGCTGCCCCCTTTCTTAACATTGGTGTCAATGAAGCATGTAACTCTAACTTGCTCAGTTTTTAACCAATTTTAAAACGGTTTGCATTTTTATAAACATCAGAGACGTGGCTGTGAATATATATCAAAATATATTGATAATGTTCGGGAAACTCATAAATTGTAAAAGTATCAAATTTCAAGTCTACTGTATACATAATAAGGTTTGTAAGAAAGTAACCCGTTTGCAAATCCGTTCATTTTTCATGAAGTTATGATTATTTTTAGTTAAGTTTATTACTTACCTTCCATCTGCAGCCATAGAGAGCAGAACGTCAGCTGTCCGAAGCAAGATGGCCGCCGTGTAGGGACGCCGTAGAGTCCCACATAGGGCATCTGGTGATATGTATGATATCTATGATCACATTCCCCCAATCCCTTAAATGCATCGAAAACTTTGCCATCATCATATCAGTTCCTCTATCCATATATTTATTTTCATATTTAATACCCACCCTCTGCATTTACCCGGGCTTGGGACCGGCACAACTAGGACACTGGTTTATGCCCTGTTGCGGCTGCATTATGGGGTTTTTTTTGTTGCTATTTTGTTATTTTTTGTGTTTTTTTTTTATTATTTGGTTTTTTTGTGTTCTTTTTGTGTTTTTTTGTTTTGTTTTTGTTCTTTTTTGTGTTTTTTATTTGTGGGTTTTTTTTGTTGTTGTTCTTTTTGTGTTAATTGTGTTTTGTATGACACTATGTTCTTTTCCTAATAAAGATAGAATAAAAAATAAAAAATAAATGTTATTGCCCCAAATAGGACTACATTGGGATAGGGAGTCCACTATGTTCTCTAGCTTCATACTCTAATCATATTTTTAACAATAGGATGCTTGGTTACTTGTTTAATTCCATCCTTCTTCTATACCTGCTTACACACACACACACACCCACTTGCAACTAGGGACAATTTTACTAGACCAATTAACCTAACAGTCATGTTTTTGGTCCGTGGGGGGAAGCCGGAGCACCCGGAGAGAACCCACGCATGCATAGGGAGATCATGCAAACTCCACACAGAGAGGCGCAGAGCTGGGAAGTGAACCCATGACCTTGCTGTGAGGCAACAGTACTAACGAACTGCGCCACCATGCAGCCCCTTCTTTTAATTTATCTGAATATATACATATATATAAATGTATTGCAGCACAAAGCAACTTGATTCCATATCTATCCAGGATGGTATGTGCCCAGAAGAAAAATTAAACATTATTGTTCTTAATTGTGTGGCTAAGTACCAATACAGGTTGGGGCATTTTAAGCCACCAGGATCAAATGGAAGATAGAGAAGAGAAAGCCTCACTCGAGGAGTTTTCTTCTTCCACACAAATCTCCTATGAATTAAATTAAACAAACATCCTCTTTTTACTATTAGGTCATGTAAATTTAAATCTAACAGCTCGAAAACACGGCAAAAGGATTCCTTATATCTAAAGCATTCAGTGAACTTGATTATGTTGTTGTCAGCTTCAACTTCCTTATTGGCTGACCATTCATCCTCTTGATATAAGAGTTTTAACGCCACTACTTCATCAGTTCCCTTCACTCTACATTTGGCTACTTGACCAAAGGCCCCTGATCCAACTACTTCCTCTACAAAGTAAACCTTTGANAAAAAAAATGTATTGCCCCAAATAGGACTACATTGGGATAGGGAGTCCACCATGTTCTCTAGCTTCATACTCTAATCATATTTTTAACAATAGGATGCTTGGTTACTTGTTTAATTCCATCCATCCATCTTCTATACCTGCTTACACACACACACATCCACTCGCAACTAGGGACAATTTTACTAGACCAATTAACCTAACAGTCATGTTTTTGGTCCGTGGGGGGAAGCCGGAGCACCCGGAGAGAACCCACGCACGCATAGGGAGATCATGAAAACTCCACACAGAAAGGTCGCAGAGCTGGGACGCGAACCCATGACCTTGCTGTGAGGCAACAGTACTAACGAACTGTGCCACCATGCAGCCCCTTCTTTTAATTTATCTGAATATATACATATATATAAATGTATTGCAGCACAAAGCAACTTGATTCCATATCTATCCAGGATGGTATGTGCCCAGAAGAAAAATTAAACATTATTGTTCTTAATTGTGTGGCTAAGTACCAATACAGGTTGGGGCATTTTAAGCCACCAGGATCAAATGGAAGATAGAGAAGAGAAAGCCTCACTCGAGGAGTTTTCTTCTTCCACACAAATCTCCTATGAATTAAATTAAACAAACATCCTCTTTTTACTTTTGGGTCATGTAAATTTAAATTTAACAGCTCTAAAACACGGCAAAAGGATTCCTTATATCTAAAGCATTCAGTGAACTTGAACATGTTGTTGTCAGCTTCAACTTCCTTATTGGCTGACCATTCATCCTCTTGATATAATATTTTTAACACCACTACTTCATCAGTTCCCTTCACTCTACATTTGGCTACTTGACCAAAGGCCCCTGATCCAACTACTTCCTCTACAAAGTAAACCTTTGAGGAGCTTCTGATGACAACACCTTTCTCTAGTTTGAAACGTGTGTATTGTGTTGATTCTTCTCCACCCAAGTCTGTATTTTTCATTTCTGTGGAATTAACACTGTCTGGGTTCCTGTGATTAATTCCTGTGTTGATTTCAGGTGTCAAGGTGACAGAAGAGATGCCACCAGCTTCAGCCAGATGCTCCATGGTGATGAATTCATGGTTCAGAGCATCCTGTGGAAGAATCCTGTCTGCTGGATTCAAAGCAAGCATTTTCTTTAGAAGGTCTACAAAGGCTTTCCTGTCTTCAGTTTCCTGCAGATCTTCTGTTGTTGCTGTAATGTTCAATAAATCATCCAGAGAACTCAACCTATCAAAGGCTGGGGGAATTTCCTGAATTGTCTCTCCTGTGTCTTGTTGAAATTCTTCAGGTGTTTTAAACCTCCATTGATGTTCAGGCCCACTCTGGTCCAGCCTGAAAAAGCGTTCGACTTGGCAACCCGTATTAAGGGAAACTTCATCAGGCTGACCGAGAAGCTTAATGATGATCCTCAGAGCTTGGTATTCATCTTCTGGACACAGATTCCGACCCAGAAAGAGATATGCCAACGAGCAGCCCAGACCCCACATGTCCACACCTTCATCTCGTGGAGTACCTAGGTGGACCTCTGGTGCTCTGAATGCTTCAATCTGGATTTCATCCAAACCTAATGTAGACGTTCTACAAGCAAGCCCAAAGTCAATCAATTTGACCTCAAATGGTTGTGACCTACGATCTACCACCATGACGTTATCAGGCTTAATGTCTGTATGAGTCGCACCAATGCTTTTTAGAAAGCTGAGTGCTACCAACATTTGCTGAGCTATGGGTCTGATTTCAGCCAGGCTCAGAGGTTTACATCCTCTTTTCACTATTAGGTCATGTAAACTTAAATCTAACAGCTCGAAAACGAGGCAAAAGCAGTTTTGATATATAAAATAATCAATAAACTTGATTATGTTGTTCTTGTCAGCATGGACCCTGCGAAGATGTAGTAAGGTTTCTACTTCCTTATTGGCTACCCATGCATCCTCTTGATATAATAGTTTTAAGGCCACTATTTCATCAGTTCCCTTCACTCTACATTTGGCTACTTGTCCAAAGGCCCCTGATCCAACTACTTCCTCTACAAAGTAAACCTTTGAGGAGCCGTTGATGACAACACCTTTCTCCAGTTTGAAACGTGTGTATTGTGTTGATTCTTCTCCACCCAAGTCTGTATTATTCATTTCTGTGGAATTAACACTGTCTGGGTTCCTGTGATTAATTCCTGTGTTGATTTCAGGTGTCATGGTGACAGAAGAGATGCCACCAGCTTCAGCCAGATGCTCCATGGTGATGAATTCATGGTTCAGAGCATCCTGTGGAAGAATCCTGTCTGCTGGATTCAGAGCGAGCATTTTCTTTAAAAGGTCCAGAAATGCTTTCTTGACTTCAAATTCAGTCTGATTGTGGACTTTTGGTCCACAACGCTCCAAAATATCCAGAGACGCTAACGCATCATATTGTGGGTTGGTTCCTTCGATTAACCTCCCCGTTGTCTGCGTGTATTCTTCTGGGGTTTTAAAATTCCAAGAAGACAACAGTGTGAAAAACTGTCCGACACGCTCGCCATTTTCCAGTGTTGTTTTCTCAGGTATACCAAAGAGTCTTACAATCATTTTTAAATAATCATATTCACTGTTTTGGGGAAACAAAGACACACCCAGAAACAGTAGGGCCAGAGTGCAACCAAGACTCCAAATGTCGACACTCCCATCCAGTGGACAGTCCAGGAAAACCTCTGGGGCGCTGTACCCACAAGTTTGTGGGACATCCAATTCTGATAATCGTGACGTCCGACCGGCATCCCCAAAGCCAATCAGTTTAGCCTTTAATGGCTGGGATTCGCTGTTAACCAGCATGATGTTCTCAGGTTTTATATTTGCGTGAGTAACACCAGCACGTTTCAGTTCATTCAGAGCTACAAGCATTTGGTGTGCAATCACTCTGATTTCATTTAAACTCAGTGGACTCCATTGTCGTTGATTCATAAATTCCAATAATGTCATGTCAAGCTTTTCAAACGCAAAGACAAGGCGATTCTGACAAAAAAAGACCTCTTTAAACGTGACCAGCTTGCTTTCTTCAGAGTTTAAGTTTTCCAGATGTTTTAAAACCCTGGTTTCTTGTTTGTATTTCTCATGGTGTTTCTGTCCAACACATTTCAGGGCAAAAGTTTCACCAGTTTCCTGATTTATACATTGGACAATTTTGCTAAAATTCATATGTTTTAGCACTTTTTCCACACAATATACACTTGTTTTAGAAGTGATATTAACACCTTCTTCTACTTTAAAAGTTGCCATTTCTACAACAATTATTAAAATAACCGACCTTCAAACTCAAAACAATCCTTTGAGCTGCTTAACTGAAAGTGTCTACTGACAAATGATTCAGTAAGAAAACTGAATATGATGTCAAGAAGAATTCGCGCATGTGCAGAAGAACAAGATCAAAGCCCGCCCCCCCCCCCCCCCTCCCAAAAAAAGCCCCTAGCTGCCAATTACAGCAAGCGTGAAAGGGCGGGGTTGGACCACGTGGTAAACCAATACCATATTTGGAACTAAAGGGTGACGTCTTACCATTGCACTCTGTAACTGAAGAGGTCGCGCGTTTTCTGCTAGTCTATTAGGTTTTTTTATAAACTTTATTTAAAACTTAACAAGTGACGCAAACACGTAACAGAAGCCAGAAAATAAACGGAGAAAAATACAGAACAAGATAGAAAAAAACATGAATAGTTGTTGTAATTTAAACATTAGCTTAACATCCAAAGTTATTAATTCACAATGTATTTTTATGTATTTTTATGAATGCAGTTTATTTTGATCTTATTTTCAGTTTCCAGTCCTGTGATCGTGTTGGCAGAAATGATCAAAGTGATTTAGATTATGTCCATCTAGTTTCACGGATATCAAATTTGAAAAAGTTGAGTAAAGAAGACGGAGTCTTTGTCCATTTTTTCCCCCCATTAAAACATTAAAATGTCCTTCTCTTTAAACTGAATCGTTTGCCCAGTTTTTGCCTGATGTAAGCTGTAGATGATCTGTCTAAAACGAGAGCCAACTAATAGTTGATCAAATGATTGAAAATTATATAGTAATATAGCATATAATAGTAATAAAGTTAAGACAACTGCAACTATGAGGACTAATAATACTGTATAAATACTAAAAATCCATAATAAAGTACTAACACTGAACTGATAATAACAATATAGATTAGATTAATTAATTAATTAGATAGATTATAGACATATAGATTAAAAAAAGATAAATATAATCTAGAAGACAAAATAGAAAGCTTCTACAGGTATAAGATAGATTAAAAAATAAAAGTAAAAAACAATCTAAAAGACAAAAATAAGGGTTAAATAGATAGATAAGATTAAAAAATTAAAATAAAGATAAAAATCAAATCAAAAAAAGACAAACGAAATGACACAGAAAGAAAGAAAAACAAAAAACACAAAAAGAACAAAACAACACAAAACAAAACAAAAAACACAAAAAGAACAAAAAATAAATAAAAAACACAACAAAATAGAAGCAAAAAACACAAAAAGAACAAGAGAAACAAAAATATAACAAAAAATAAACCGATCAATACAGCCTCAACAGGGCATCAGCCAGTGTCCTACTTGTGCCGGTCCCAAGCCCGGGTAAATGCAGAGGGTAGGGATCAAATATGAAAATAAATATATGGATAGAGGAACTGATATGATGATGGCGTAGTTTTTGATGCATTTAAGGGATTGGGGGGATGTGATGACCAAAAGATTCTTAGCATATCCAGACTCGCCCCCCCTGATATTCTACCTGCCCCCCTTAGTGGGGCTGGCTAGATCCGGCCCTGGTTGAAGGGATTTAATTTAACGAGTTAAAGTTGAAAACAAAAGTTTTCTCCTCCTTTTCCTTCCAAACATCACCAATCGATTCATTTCATTTAGGTTTGATTCTCATTCAAACATATCAAGGTGTGTTCATTAATCATAATATTCATATTACATCTATTAAAACGGGATTGTCTCATCAGATTCTCAAAACAACAAACTGTTTAGTTTATTATAAACAAAAGTATATAATAAATATAACATTTCAGAATATTTACTTAAAATGAATAATTTTCTAACATTTCTGAGCAGAAATGTCATCATATTTCCTGATGGGGTCAGAGGGCGTAAACGTGTTGCTGAGGCTCATGGTCAGATCAGTTTGATCATCTATTGATGGGAAAGTTTAACACTAAAGCTGTTAAAATCTGCACAACTTTGATCAGAACAATTTGAATAAAAGCTGTTAATCATTTAATATTCACACCTAAAATGAGTCTTATTTACAGCTTGTATTTATTTGGGGCAACAGTTATTAAATCTAAAGGAA
>SSNR01000541.1:153875-176130 GCA_006937965.1 Callopanchax toddi
TAAAGTCAGAATTCTGAGATTAAAGTCAGAATTCTGAGAATAAAGTCAGAATTCTGAGATTAAAGTCAGAATTCTGAGATTAAAGTCAGAATTCTGAGAATAAAGTCAGAATTCTGAGAATAAAGTCAGAATTCTGAGATTAAAGTCAAAATTCTGAGAATAAAGTCAGAATTCTGACTTCTTTTTTTTTCTCTTAGGTGGCCCTAATCCTCTTCCGTAGTTTAAACATGAATGACACTTTATTTTTTTAAATTCATTTTTTTACATACAAAGTATCAAACTGTCATTAATAAGAAAAAAAAAGCATTTTCCATGAAAATGTGTTCACCTGTAACACAAAATACAAAGAACATACGATGTGAGACACTCAGATGCTGTCTGTTAGTACAAGAAGTGCATCAAATGAAAAATGACAGTATCAAAAAGTTAAAAAGTCTATATGTTTGTAAAGAGACGTGTGTTTATGTGCAGGTTGGAGGAACTGCAGTCAAGCACTTTTTTTTTATGCCAGAAAAATAAAATTTTTAAAGGATTTATTTTCCAGCATGTAGTTGTAAAAAAAACTAACAAAGTAAAATAACATAGAAATGAACCTGTTACTCCACAGAACAAGAGAAAGAGCCTTTTCAAGTGAGGCTGTTTGCTTCATGATTATGATCGCTGAAGTCAAACAGCAGCATGTGATCAAACATCTGAATCCAGAGTCGTTTGTGCAGAAAGGCATGAAGTGAAATCCTTTAAAAACAAAACACTTCACATCAAATTTCAGAGTCCAAATCATTCAAGAGAGCTCCTTAGTTCTTGGAAATTAGATGTCAGATCATTAATCCAGCTGATTGTGGAAAAAAAACACTGCAAATCTCTCGCCGTGGCAACCGTTTTCGATTCTTCTTCTGTGGTAGTTTCAAGTCTCGCCAGACTGGCTCGTAGGTTCAAGAGAACCCAGAGTCTCATCCGCCTTTTCAAAAATCCACTTTTGTTTTTAAGAGAATACAAACATCCTATAAAAAGTTCCGGCTGCTTCACCTCATTTCCTTTCATGTTTTATTTTTTTAATTCTTTAAAAAAAGAGAGAAAAAAACAGTGTACATAGAAAAAAGTGATGTAAAAAAAAAGATTCAAAGTTGCTACCGTGTAGTTAAAGTGTCTGGCACAGTGCACTGGGTGGTAATAAATACAGAATATAAATACTTTACATCTACCTGAGCTCAGACTCGTAGCACCATTCAGAGGCAGAGCGCCAAAGGGAACACGGCAAATCTCATGATTCACAACTCGGAGATGGCTTTTAGGCTTCTCGGAGTTTTAATAGTGCAAATGTGTTTGTGTGAATTCCAACGATGTCCCTTTGCGCCCAAGTCTCAGCTGCTGTATTTAACGTTGGCGATGATGCAAGGCTTTGGTAGCGTTGGAGGCTGTTTGGGACTCGGCCTTAAGAGGGGAAAACAATCACAAATATGTGAGAAATAAAAAAAAAATGTTGCTTTTATTAATAAATGTGAGCAGTGATGTGGAGGGCTTACCTGTTGGGGTGTGGGACCGGTCGTACTGGTCTGGGTGCACCTGATACTGGTGCAGGTCCACATATAGCAGGGTAGTCCTGCGCTGCAGAGGGACGTCGCACCAGACGGGAGCTCCTGGGATCAGCAGGAAGGGGTTTCTGTGGAGGACTGGGTTTCTCCAGCTCCTGGTAAAAAGAAATCAAAGTAATAACTCATGTGACCACCAGAGGGCATTACATTGCAGCTAATCTGAGGCTCTCTTCCTCTTGGTAACCTTATCATAAAGCCAACACCCATCATTTATAATCTTATTTAGAAAAAGCTGCTTTATCTCCTCCAAACGTCAAATCGCACACTGAACAAGCTCCATCCAAAAATATCACCAAATGCTATTGAATGCAAAGAGAGTTCATCTGATAAGGTGATTAACTGACATAAAATGCTTCTGCAGATTCAGCGAAGTGCAACTGACCCAAAAAAAATGTCTCTAAACTCCGAGGGGAAGCGATGCTTCAGCGCCCCCAGCAGAGCGCTTCCACTGATGCTTTATGTCTTCTGTCAACATCTCGGAGCTGCCAAACAGCTGCCAAAGATACTGTCAGAGAAGTCTGCTGCCAAAAGGAATCACTTTCACATTCTGACATCGACTGGGAGCAGCTGAGAGGGTCGACTTCCGAAATGCAAAGCTCTGCCAGGAGCTGCTGTACGACACCTGCTGAACAGGTGTCTGACTATCACCTAAACAGTCAGCTTTTCACAGGCATGCTGCATTTAGTTTTATGTTAAATATCGTTTGCATAAATTGTTACAGATATTTCCCCTCAGAGCTCTGTTTATTTTGCAGCGATGATGTCGGTTTGTTGAAAAATCCAACGTTTCAGGAAAAGTGTTCAAATTTAGAGGCAATAAAAAGAACATTTTAGGAAAAACTTTTTCTGAGCTCGAGAGCTTTTGACGTGTTGAAAGTTGAAAAAAAAAAAAAAATATAAGACTCATAAATCACACAACCCTGTCATCTTCCTTTTGGGCCCCATAGGATCCTGGAGACGTCTCATTCTATGAGCAGCTCAAACCACAGAGGAAAACGCGTCACGTCAGCAGAAGAAAGATCCCACCTTATCATTTTTATCTCCTCTGAACTTTAACTGAACATCATGCTGCGTTCACTGTACCCCAAAAGAGACTAAATAATGTAAATAAACAGATATCAATGTTTAAAATGAGCTCATTTAAGTCTCAATCTCTAAAATTTAAGAAATAAACTCATTTTTTTCGATGTTAACAAATGCAATTAGTGTTTTTTTAATCACAGGTCTGACGTCACGTTTGGATGCTCCGAGCTCCCGGGTTAACCTAGTTATTTTCTTCGACTGTGCAACACCGTCACTGAGCCTGAGGTTTTTATAGGCCGTGAAAGTGTGATGAAAACAATCGACATGACAACACCCGCCTGACAGAGGAGCGAACATCATCATTTCCCTGGTTAGGCGTTCTCCAGGCTGCGGAGGCGGCTAAAAGCTCTCCAGACGCAGAAGTGAAATTACAGTAAGTAACGTCGTCAATCCACTCACCATCGCCATCCTGCAGGAGTTATGGTGCGCCGCGCCCCGGAGCGCCGCGCCCCTGGAGGTCATGTGGATGTGAGGCGGAGGGGCTCGATGTGGCGGAGGGGCCGGGGGTCTCGGCTGTCTGGGCCCGGGGGAGAGGGACAGGGTGAGAGACAGGGGGACTGGGTGGCTGAGGTGAACTGGAGGGCACTGGGGGAGTCTGCGCAGGCTGTGGGTCGGGTAAGGGGCCGCTGGGGGCCCTGCTTCAGGCCCCCAATGAGGAGACTGCAAAAAAAAAAAAGGAACAGGAGATTTGGTCAAAAGTCAAACCACCGTGCTTCCTGGTCCTGCCCTGAAATCCTCCACCGGTATCCTGTTAAAACCTAAAACCGTCCCACCAGCGCCCGTTTGGACTAACCCTAACAGCTAACCGGACCACACACGCTCCAATTAGGAGAGATTTGACAGCGAATTGAGCCAAAATATCAATCTGCTTCATATTTAGACCAGATGTGAACAGTGTGTTACACACACACACACACACACACACACTAACACTCATCTTCCAACTGGAAAATGACCTCACCTGCACTGTGCTTACATCAAACAACCCTTACATCTTTTCTCCTCTTACCAAATGAAAACCACATGCAGCTAACTGAAAAACCAACCTCACGCTGATGCACAAGCTCGCCTCTCTCCCTGCAACACATCTGACCCGGCTCCTTTCATCCCCCAGCAACCCTACATCAGTCGGATCACTTCTTATTACCAGTAACGTCGGGGCAGTAATGAACTGGTTAGGGCGCACGAGTCACTACAGCAGGAATTATTATCAACAAAACGACTTTAGACGCCGACTAAGCAGCGCCGTCAACATTTGTCACGCAGGCAACATGCAGATAAGTCAGTTTCTCCCTGAAAAGGCAGCTGTTAATGACAAGAGCTGCATCCGAGTGTCCGGAGCCCTCCTCGACTCCATTATCACCGCCTCCTCGGCGCGTCCACATTCAGAGGGACGAGTTAATTGGATTTGAACGAGCTGCCATTTGTGTGAAAACAACACATCAATCCGGCGGAGAACGACCCATGTGAGCGGCTGCAGGAGGAATCATCTGTCACTGATCCTCTTTCAGCTCCAGCTGAATACTGTACAAACCCCATTTGCGTTTGATGATTGTGTATATATGCATGTGTGTGTTGGAGGTTTTAATGACCTTGAAGATGGTGGCGCTGTGTGGCAGAGGCGGCGCCGGTCGGGATGGAGATGCTGTGGAAGGAGGTTTAGGAGCTGATGGTCCGCTGACTGCAGCACTTTCTGATCTGTGGACAGAAAAAAAAACAAGAAGTCTTGAAGCACTTTTTCTTTTACAATCCTACATCACTTTCAGATTGTGGGGGGAAAAAATGTGCAAGCAACTCCTTTGTGCATTAATGCCAACCTGAGCTTCTCAATGGGGTTCTTCTTGCTGGTGAACAGCAGACCCAGTAGAGTTTTCCTCTTGATGCAGATGATCAGAGCAGCTCCCAGGACAGTGAGAAGAGCCACCAGGACGCCCACTGTCAGATTCCTGCTGTCTGCTCACAAAAAATACAACATCTCAAGAGTCTTCTCCTGTATTTCTTACTGAAACACAACCAGTGATGTCTCTTTGATTGATCATTTCTTTGTTGTAACAATGCTTCATGGCAACGGATCTTATATCATATGAAAGCCTGATTATTAGTCACCTTTACAATGAGGTACAACTTGTAAGGATGATGTATTCATGAAATGAGCAACACAGCTAAACATTCCTTCAAAACATTCATATTTCTTCCTGTTATTTTACCTGAGAGTCTGATGGGACCGCTGTCCAGGCTTCCTCCAAAACCCACCTTGTCACAGAAAGGAGGCGCCCAGTGGGCCTCGCAGTGACAGTTCTTGTTGCTGTTGCACACCTGCGATAGCATAAAACATTCAAATCCAAGCTTTATGAATGCAAAACAGCTAGTGATCATTTGCTAATTGTTTATAACTCTACGTTTTCACTTGGAAGAAATCGCAAAGCTCTAAGAGTTCACTTACTCTACTGCCTAAAAATAAAAAGATTATTATGCTGTAGTTCAGTAAAAACCTCAAATGTCAAATTTAACAAGATGGAAAAGCAAAATTCAAAATTTTTTGTGCTTTTTGTGAAGCGTTGACTGAGTTGAACTCAGACATCTGACCTTTTCATTCACACCACATTTTTAAAGCCTCGCCCTCTGGTCTTCCTGTCGTGCACGGTGCAGGAGCGGTAAAGTCTGGGAGGATTCCCTGCCTGGGTAATTCGGAACAGGTGAAGGTTTCTTTTTAGAACATCTTGATCTAATCTCTGCATGCAGGGGGTGCCTGCTCTCCTGCAGGACCCACATCCTTTTGTTTTCAGTGGGTTAAACATCCCTTTGTGTTTTATAGAACATCTTAAACTGGAACTACAACCCCAACTCGCCTCAAACGGGACCACGGGTTTTCAAAACGCAATGTTGCCAGTAGATTTTAATTCAGGTTTAAGGACAAGAACGGCAGCCTGAGCGCATGATGAATGGCGCCTAAAGTTGAACATAAATGAGATCATTATATCTAATTGATTGAACCTTTCAACGTTCACAGTGATTTATTGCGAGGCATCACATTTTACTCCCTAACCGACGCGCGCTGGGGTGAATTCTGAACGCGCTGCAGCTCAAAGCCGCTTGCATCAGGAAGAAGCGCGACATTAAGCGGGTTGTTCCATCTCCGGGACGCCGGACGAGGAATGAGAAGGCGGCTGCACTCACCCCTCGGCCGCTGCACTTGGCCGCGCACTCGTGCACGTTAAAGACGCTGACGTTCTGGCACTGACGATTCAGACACATCTGAAACAGACAAAGACATCAATAATTAACAGGAAGGGGAGCTCATCCAAGAATGCCATTTCTTCTCATCCCCCTCTTCAGCTATAAATCAGAATAACTGTCACTACCACTGGGGAGGGGGTGGTTTAGAAGTATATCAAAGCTGATCCTTTAAAAGTTACTGTATGGCTCCTTAAAGGCACCACACCCGAATCTATCCTGGCTAAATGTGAGGCTGCTGGCACTGAGGGTAATGGAAGGAGAAGGAAGAGGCTGGATCTTATGGGTGGAGGTAAATTAGAGTAATTGGAGTAACTGAATCAGTAAAGTGACCTCTGGCTAGAATTGATGACCACTGGGAGACACCAGATAGACTGAATGATGGTGAGTCTATAAAGTGCCTGAGCCTGTGAGAGGATACGTGACAACGGGAGCATCTTAGTCATGGATTCCCATTCCAGGCCTTAGCTCCTACCCTTCCGTCTCCGCACTTCGTCCCCGTTAGGACCAGGCCCGGATCGGGCATGTC
Organism: Callopanchax toddi; assembly: GCA_006937965.1. Lineage (NCBI taxonomy): Eukaryota > Metazoa > Chordata > Actinopteri > Cyprinodontiformes > Nothobranchiidae > Callopanchax > Callopanchax toddi. The sequence goes on from SSNR01000541.1 coordinate 160,313, forward strand.
GTCACCCAAGTAGACGTGCGTGCCTCGGCACAGTATCCTCCCGCCTTCCTGCAGGGGTATGTTTGTTTCTATGGAAACAGCGTTGGTGCCAATTACGGGGCGGTTTGCTCCTCCTTGACACTGGATTTTGCCACATTTAGCATCTCTGCACACAGAACAAAAAACAGAGCTCCATGTCACTGTTTTCTCTTGTTATGTAACTTTCTGCTGCCCAATTAGGCCGACTAACAAACTGCACTGTTTTAGGTTCAAGGCCATTTCAGTGACTTTTGAGTAAACGAGCAAATGTTCCTCAATTAAAGCTGTAAATAATACAGCTATTTCTCTTTTTATAGTCATTTCCATTGTAACATCAGCTCTTACCGCGCTTCACACTTGGCAAATGATCCTTTTGAATCCTTGCCACAGTTGCCATAAGGGTCCCCGGCTGAGTTGACCCTTTCGAAGCAGATCCCCGGAGCTGCTTTGGCTCCTAGAAGAGACGAAGTAAAAACACCTTCAGAAGCTGGCAGCCGTTTGTGAGCCGTTGGACCAGAGAGGAGGGTTTTCCACAGACCTTTACCCCACAGAGTGATACACTGCTGCTCGTGGGTCTGACATATGCCGTTATAGCAGTAGCCGTCCACGTTGTGGCAGGCGTGACCATCGTGGAGGTAGACGTTGGCCGGGCAGTGAGGGCCGGTGCCGGTGCAGAACTCAGGCAAATCGCAGGAGTTACTAGACTCACGGCACGGGGTTCCTGATGACTTCAGCTACATGCAAATAAAGACAGCATGCAAAACTGAACAGAAATGTTAAAAAAAAAAAAGGATATCAGCATCAGAATAGGTGTTACCTGGCAGTCCTGACAGCAGTGTCCGTGTGCACAGACGGCGTCTCCTTTCAGAGTGCACGTCGTAGCATTGCAGCAGGGGTTTGTGCATTCCTTTAAATACAACATGAAATGTAAATAAGTGGAAGCAAAAAGGGACAAAAACATTCACAAAGCATGAGATCATATGTCACGTCAGAGTTATCAGCGAGGAAGCAGAACTATGATAACACCTTCTGGTCCTTTAACATGATAGGGCTTTTGTCTATTTAATAATAGCAGAAATAATCTGCACACTACAGTTGATATTTATCATATAAAATATAGTGTAAACTATAGTTTTATAATATAACTTGACTAAAGTTTCTTTAATCTGTAGATTTATTCTGTTTTTCTGCTGTAAACTTTGTGCTAAACATAGTGGGTGCTGCAGCCTCAGGTCCACGTCTTTGCTCTCCTTTATCATCGTTATGCTAATTTGTTTTTCTTGATAAAATCCTGAGATTAATACCCAGCGCTAACTTAAACAAATATAAACATCAAGCCACATTAGTGGTGGTGATGACTCACACTCCCTGTACCAGAGGAGTGTGAGTCTGGTCCGCATAGCCGGCAGTAAGTCGGACCTGTTCCCAGTGAGGGTTGGACTCCGCCAGGGCTGCCCTTTGTCACCGGTCCTGTTCATAACCTTTATGGACAGGATTTCTAGGCGCAGCCGTGGTGTGGAGGGGGTTGGGTTTGGTGACAGGAGAATCGCGTCTCTGCTTTTTGCGGATGATGTGGTCCTCCTAGCTTCATCGAGCTCTGACCTTCAGCTCTTGCTGGGAAGGTTCGCAGCCGAGTGTGAAGCGGCTGGGATGAGGATCAGCACCTCCAAATCTGAGGCCATGGTTCTCGACCGGAAAAAGGTGGATTGCCAACTCCGGGTCGGGAGAGAGGTCCTGCCTCAAGTGGAGGAGTTCAAGTATCTCGGGGTCTTGTTCACGAGTGAGGGAAGGAGGGAGCGGGAGATCGACAGGCGGATTGGGGCAGCGTCTGCAGTGATGCGGACGCTGAACCGGTCTGTTGTGGTAAAGAGAGAGCTGAGCCAGAAAGCGAGGCTCTCGATTTACCGGTCGGTCTACGTCCCAATCCTCACCTATGGTCATGAGCTTTGGGTAGTGACCGAAAGAACGAGATCGCGGATACAAGCGGCTGAAATGAGTTTCCTCCGCAGGGTGGCCGGGCTCAGCCTTAGGGATAGGGTAAGAAGCTCGGACATCCGGGAGAGACTCGGAGTAGAGTCGCTGCTCCTCCATATCGAAAGGAGCCAGTTGAGGTGGTTCGGGCATCTGGTAAGGATGCCTCCTGGACGCCTCCCTCGGGAGGTGTTCTGGGCATGTCCTGCCGGCAGGAGGCCCCCAGGTCGACCCAGGACAAGCTGGAGGAAATACATCTTCAGTTTGGCCTGGGAACGCCTGGGCGTCCCAGCTGAGGAGCTGGTGGACTTGGCCGGGGAGAAGGTGGCCTGGGCTGCCCGACTTAGAATGCTGCCCCCGCGACCCGGACCCGGATAAGCGGAGGAAGGCGAGGCGAGGCGAGGCGAGGCGAAGCCACATTAGACCATATCTGATCACAAAGCTAAGAAATATTTGCAATTATGAAACATGGAGTTAATGGCTCGTAAATCCTTTTTAATGCAGAATTTATATTCTGCAGAGGCTACGCTAATTCAGCCTGTGTGCAGGAGGTGTAACCATCACCGTCATGATAAGACTCACTCAGGAATGTTCCAAACTGAAATCAAGCATGTAAAAGGTGACGGATAGGTTCATTTATTTTGGATCAAACTAATTAAATCAATAGAATCAAGACGCAGAGACCTTCCTGGACCCTTCTTTCTGCAGCGTGCCGCCTTAATGTAACTTTTCTACCACACTGTGGAGGGACATCTGCTCCACGTTAGCCGTTATCGTAACCCGCAACTCTCTGCCTTCTGATGTAGACGCAGGGCAGAATTTCATTAAATCTCCCAGGATAAGATACAATGAGTCAGTGTTTGTGAGTCAGTTTGAAGGATTTTTAGCTGAGGGGGGTGGCTTTCTGTAGCAGAGAAGACAAGGAAACAGCAGGTAAAATGATTCCTACAAAATACGATGATCCTGAATCCAATCTAGTCCAGAATTAGGACAAAGGACTCCCTTCAAACCTTTCAGAAGGTCTGAAGATTGTCATCAAAGAGGACAACACACCAGAATCCCAGTGACAAACTAAAAGTTTGCTGGCAATCATGAGAACAGAAACTATTGTGAGGTCAAACTGACTTTGCCTCTGATTATAGAGAAAGAACACGAGTCAATATATAAAAATAGACCCACAAGTTAGTCACACGCAGCCTCTTATCCTCGTCTGACATGTGTTTATGTCATTTTCAGTCACAGGAAGCGGATCGGTCGGTAAAAATTCACTGTAAATCAAAATTTGGCATGAATATGAATTACTTAGAGCTTAATTGTATGATCTCACACAGAGGCAGGTTGACAGGACCCCTGAGGATCGACTCATTCCCTCTTGCTGTTATAGTTTGAGTAGAACTGAGTGCAGGAGGAAGTCGATGGATGGAGATGGCAGGGGACACGGCTGACATGATGGACCTTCCAGAACCCCTTTTCAGGCTGAAATCCATAAAAAGGGGCCTTTCCCATGATCCCCGGGGGCTGAGAGAGGCAGAGGAGTCTGGTAACTTGTGATTGTGAGGAACAGGGTCCAGGTTTTTTAATGAGGGCTTTTAATGGTGGAGAGAGGTGCTGTCTGTCTGTCTGATCGGTCCTGGTTTGGCTAAACGCCGCTCAGCTCTGTGAGCTCGATTATTGCTGCTGGCTCTGAGGTTGTGGTAGCTCTTTGTTCACCTAAATGAAGCCCAAACAGCCCTAAAAAAAAAAAAAAAGATATAAACAAATCACAAAAGACAACAAGGCGCTCTCTCATTTAGGCCGTTACATAATTCAAATCAACCTTCCGAATCAGAAAGGCTGTCTGCTCCGTGTTGCTGCCTCTGCTAATTGTTGGCTGCGTCCTCCACTTGGAAGAGCTAGGAACATGTGCAAACATTACATATGTACACGTCGATGTAGAGTCGGTTAAATAATTCACTAGTTAACAGGGTGAAGCTGTCGGCTGCGTTTCCTCTCAGTGACTTCAATCGCAGTCAGACAAGACGACTCCTAAACACTTCTCCAGCGCTCAGACTGAATTATCCTGGTGAATGTGTTTGCATTCTGGGAAGGTAACTTTGGAAACGTATTCCTTCTTCCATTTGTTTCTAACAGCTCCGAAAGGGACTTTCCTCACTCCGGAGATATTCTCCATCTCCTCCAGGGGATCCCAAGGTTTTCCCAGTCCAGAGAGGATACATAATCCCTGGTGGTGATAAGCTGCTGCCGGTGTGTCGCTGGTGTCAGAGGTGCTGCGAGTGTGTGTGTGTCACCGGTGCTGTATGCGCTTTAGTGTCTGTCTGTATGATTTTACAGTTAAAATGGAAAACACACTCATTTTGCAAAAGAAAGAGCTTCTGTTTACATTTGAATTGATGATTAGACAGATGATTTGTCTTGATTCCATGAGACCTTTTAGCAGGCGGAAGAAGGCAAGAAAAACACAAAAGTGTTTTTGTGTGTTTTAATGCCATTACTCAGGCGGCGCTGATTTGTGTTTCCTGGAGAGCTTCAGATATCAAATTCTGTAGAGTTCCTACAGCAGCCTCACCTCCAGTTCTCCACAGTCACACTCCTCGCCCTCCTCTACGTAGCCATTGCCACACTTCTGTCCGCCGTAGAGCACCTTAAGCTCTGGCATGTTAAACAGACACATCCCGACCCCTTTCTCGAAACTAGCCGTCAGGTCCTTCTTGCTGCAGCTGCTGAACACCGTGGGGAATGGATACCTGTGAAGAAAGAGAGGATTCATGAGTGACACGTAGTTCAAAGAGGAAAATGACTGAAGTTCCCCTCAAGGTTCCGCCTCGGTCTGATTTGATCAGTGATAATTACTGCTAATCACAAAATCAATTAACCGCCAGGGCTCTGTGACCCTCCATCGGCTCGCAACTAACACAGAATCTGCTCTGTGAGGAGGAAGATACGATTAGACACGTTTTACAAGACCCAAAAAACTGCTTCCTTTGCTAGATTTGGAGCACCAATAAATTTGGGGGGGAAAATGGGGGACAGCGTGTGCTTAATATTGCTCTCAGATCTGCAGGAAAAGCACACAACTCAAGGCACTGTTTGCCAAAAGCTTTGCTAAGAACCTCACGCGGCTTTATTGAGCTCTTCTGTGACAACAGAGCACCTCGGATGAAAGAGTGCATGTAAAACGTGCAGGAATGTGTGTCGATTTGATCTCCTGCTCTACGGTGGATACAAAAGCACCGTATGAGATTTTTAATAACGCCACAAATGTTGTAAAAATCAGCATGCGGCTGAATTTTATAGGTGAATCTGTAGGAAATCTTCCCATTTGTAGCTGGTGCTCGTCTCTGTGCACACAGGTAAGTGACATTAAGTGGGAGATTCAGGTCGGCTCTTTCAACAGGCTATATAAAGGGCCCTTGAAATTTCAAAATATGCATTGTGAAGTATGCCATCAATCACACTTCTGCACCTCTGCCACCCACTTCCCTATCTGAGTTAGAAAAGGTTGACTTTCTCGCCTTTGCAAGTGAGACTTTTTATATCGCTGGAGCAGGATTTCTAATAATTCCTGCAGTTAGCAGAAAAAGTAGAGCATGCACCCAGCAGGAGCAGATGTGACATACTCAACAGCTGGATGTCAGGCTTTAGTGCAGGCGTTGCTACTATTTATATGAAAAACATCCACTTTAGTCCTGTTTTAATTTTTATGAACCATTTAAAAATTTCCAATAAATCCGACACATATAATCATCAGATTTCCATTTAGGTCCCCAAACTAAATTAAGAGAAACCAATTCACCAAAAGAAAACAACATAATTGTTTTGGTTTTTTGTGTTTTAATGTTGAATCAGGCAATCTTGTGCAGCAATAAAAGCACTTGCATGTTTTCACTATTAGTCATTTCTTTCACAATGCTCTCGTGCAAAGATAAGTTAAAAATGACTTTACTCTTTTGAACCATTCTTAGGTTGAGTGATTTGATTTGAGCGGTTGTGTCTCTGCATGAGCCACTCTGTTGGGATTTAGATCACTGGTATAAATAAGGATATATTGTAGCATCAGACCTAGCCAAAATGCAGCAAAATGCCCCCAAACCATGCTACTACCACCACCTCAGAACCACCGCTTATTCACTGCATTTTTTAAGTGGCAAAGAAAACACACCAAGTTAGATTATCAACCAAAACATGTCATTGTAGGGTTTTGGTGAAATGTCCAAAAATGTGTTTTGAGAACACACAAAGCATGTGTAGTAAGGTCACTGTGGGTTGTGGGTCATGGTAACAGCATATTGAGCTCCTGGCTGAAGGGAGCATGGTGGTGGTGTGTTCATGACGTGGGGTTAGTCGCTGTTCTTATGGGAACATGCCGCTGATATAAAGAGGAGCACATCTCTGAGATGCATAAAATAAGGAAAACTAACTTTTTGGCAAATACTCAAGATTGTAGCAGCATCCTTATTAAATTCAGACTGAAGGAAGTCTTGTCTGTGATTTAATTCTAATGGGTCACGTAGGTTATGGAGTCTGTAGAGGGGTATAGTAAATTACAGAGTCAAAAACACTTTTTTAAGATGCGAAAAACATGACTTTTTAAAGATATGGGGCAACCTGTTATTTATTACTCTTAAAAAATAGTGTGCCAGATTTAGTGGAAGTATAATTTCTTTTCTTTTCTTTTGAGTGAAATAAATAAATAAATAGTGACAGGGCAAATTTTTTTAATTAAAAAGAGGATAAAAATAAAAATTATTTTATTTTATAATATTTGTATTTTATATATTCATTTTATTCATTTGTGCAATTTGGTAAATAATTAATTTACTTGCTTATTTATTTATTTATTAACTTTTTAATGTAATCATTCATTCATTTATTACATTTATTTATTCGTTCCCTCTTCTTATTAATTCATTCATTTAAAAATATATATTTCATTCATTCATTTAAAAAAAGTATCATTAATTCAAATTTTACATCTATATCTATCTATCTATCTATCTATCTATCTATCTATCTATCTATCTATCTATCTATCTATCTATCTATCTATCTATCTATCTATCTATCTATCTATCTATCTATCTATCTATCTATCTATGATTGATTGACTGATGATTGATACTTAAATAAACCATTGAATTGGAAATGAGTCTTGACTCTAAACTAGTGCATTTTTAATATTTCAATCTTTTTGACAATGTGCAAAATAATATAATAAGTAAAAATGAGCACAAAGAAAACTAAATCTAACTGGTTTCTATATAAAATGCACTGAAATGAGACCGATGTGCTGGCAGCCCGTGTCCCAGAGGATCTATTACTAATGCAAAGCGTACTTTGAGTGCAGCCACTACTGGTTGTAGCTCACTGAGGTGTTTAAATTAGTGAAACATGACTTTACATTGAGGTTCAGCTGCAGACTCAACTCTGTTACTCGTGTAAGTCTGGACCTGAAGCTGAAATCCGCTGAGTTTGTTGATAAAAAAATCTTGTGACTGATAAAAAAAAGAGGCACCTCCATGCTGATCAAACTGTTTTTCTCTCATTTTGACATCAAATAGTTTTAAACATGTTCCACACTCTGAGCGCTCTGACATGACCTCATTCTTGGCATGTCTTTGATGTGTGGACGCGGCTTACATCAACTCATGTTGCTGACCCCCCCACTCCACCCGTCCATAGGTTGTGTTGGGTGAGAGTCAGCTACCTCGGAGCAGATCAAACATTCTGGATTAAAGAAAAAGATTATAAAAGGTTTTGCAAATGACAAGAATCAGTTAAGGTAAGCAGCGATTTTTTAAAAAATGGCTGCAAAAATAACAATAATTGAGCATTTTTGAAGTCTTTTCTCTGATGAGCTGATGGTGTTTCTGTTCAGCAGGAAGGTCACTTCCTTAGTTAACGTCTGTTGTTGATTTCCTCTTTGCCCTAAAAGCCAGAGCTGAAATCGCTTGGTCATGTTGCACCCCCCCCCCCCCCCCCCCCCCCTTTCTGCTGCAATCTTTCAATTTCCATGAACTCAGCCCCCATCTTCAATTACGAGTAAAAGCAATTCATGACAAACACTCACATCCTTGTTTCCTACTCTGAAGTACATGAGTGGTTCAGGGATCCAGCTGTTCTTTATGAGCGGCAATACAGGAATAATTGGTTTACCCTGCAACAGTCCTGGGGAGGGAGTGGGAATATTGTCTGTGAGAAAGGAAAAGGCACCGATGAGTTACACTGGATGGCATTTAGCAGCTGCAGTCCCGAGAGCCACTAAAACACTTTCAGCGCCAGTTAAGGTTGGCACTTCTGGAGCTTACGGTAAACTAAAGGCACCGAGGACAACCACCCACGGTAGAGAAGTCTGTTTCACCACCTCAAAAGGAGAGGCAGAGCATAACTCTGTGGGATTAGACGTGTTCTCAGCCTGTTCTTAATTTAAGATGAGTATGCCCACCTCTGTCTGGGCTTTAAGAGTCCTCTTTGTTCTGCCTGAGGTTTTTTTTTAATGCTTTCCACTCCTTTTGTTCACCTATTGTCAGTGTTTGACCAGTTAAGCTTCAGAGGAACTGAAGCTGAGGTCAAAGCGTACAGAGAAATCTTTGCCACAAAGCAGCAGCAACAGAAAGACGAGGTTTTTATGGATCTGCGTGAGGTCCGTGATAACGAATCATTTCCAGTTATATCTGTGATCTGACCCCTTCTGGGATAATACTGGAGCCTGCAGCCATCGTTTTTAAAGCTCAGGATGAAATACATGAACAACAGACTAGAAATAATCTTTAATAATAAAAGAAATTCACATAATTTTGAACAGGTCCTCAGAAATATTAGATTTATGTGAAATGTCCTCTAAATTGAAAAGGTAACTGTGTACTATAAGCTGGGAAATATGTCCTTCAATCTGTTTTATGTATCTGATTGATCCTGTTAGGGATCCTAGAGATCACAGAGTGAAATATACCCAGTAGGGTCAAACTATGGTCAATTTAATGTTGCAGATTAAGCTAACATGCATGCACCAGTTGGGAATCAAAGCCAGGATCCTGATGCTGCAAGGCAGCAGTGTGAACCAACTGTAGCACTATGCAACCCGAGTAAATAAGTAATATTAAAAAATGTAGGAATTATAAAATATAAATGTAAAAGCTAAGAAAATACTCTCAAATTTCACATGAAAAACGTCCCTCAGAAATACGACCCTCATTTGAGGTTTCTTTAATTAAAATTTCTCTGTTGATTGGGAAAATTTATCATTTTTTATTAGTGTTTACTGAACTCCAAAGGCTACGTATCTATTTGACATATTCAAGGCTTTCTAACACAAATTTAGGAGGCAGAGACCTCGTCTGATTTCCACTTTGTCCTCAGGGTCTAGAGATCAGAAAGAATGCAAGAAGATCCAAAAAGCAACTTCTATGTTCAGATGTTTATCATTTTATTCTAAAAATGAAATGTCTGTCAAATATCTATTAGGAAAACAAGATGGTAGCGTGAGGATGTGTAGGACCCAAAGTGCAGGAGGAGGCAGAAGATGATCTCAAAAAAGGATTTATTACAATTGAAAGCTAAACAGGAACCAGGAACAAAACTTACTGGGCAAGGGCATGTGCATGTGCATGGGCATGTGCATGGGCATGTGCATGGACATGAATATATTAAAGTGTTATCTTGAGATAACAGGTAAACTACCCAATATCTCTAGAAAAAAGCTCTGTTGTATTGAGATAAGATAAATTGTATATATTATAAACATAACAAGGTAAAAAACTCATTACCTCTACAAAACAAGCTCTTTTGTCTTAAAATAACAATATAAATTACTTTATTTCTCATGATAATGAGGTAAATAACCAATTATCTCAAGTAAACAAGCTCTGTTATCTCAAGTAAACAACATAACTTAGTCTATATCTCAACATAACAAGGTAAATAACCTGTTACCTCTACAAAACAAACTCCTTTGTCTTGAAATAAGACAAATTACTTGCTTTTCTGTGATAACAAAGTAAATAACCCATTATCTCAAGTAAACAAGCTGCAGAAAATGACAAAAACTATCATTATAATAAGATAAATAACCCATTATTGATGAAACAAGCGCCCTTGTCTTGATGGATTACTCAATTGCCCATGATAACAAGGTGTATCTTGAAAAAACAAGCTCTATCATCTCACAATATTGACATAAATTACTTTTTATTTCAAGATAATGAAGTAAATAACCTGCCATCTCAAGTTCACATCATGGAAAGAACCTCTAAAAACTCCGTTTATGTAAATATCCTTTTTAATCAAACATTTGCTAAAAATGATTCAATAACTTTTAGGAACCATCTGTGACCTTGTTATCATAGTTTTATCAGTCTAAAAACATTTGTTCTGACACAAATATAGATGCTACTTTAGAGTTGACTTTAACAAAATGCAGCTATTATAAATATTTGATAATTCAGAACCAAAACTGACTGGATATATATTCTTTGTGCTTGTAGAGTCTGAATGTTGGTGATCATGTTGTTCTGACGGTATGGCCTATATAAGTAAGAACTAAAGAACATTTTCTCCCTGATTTCCCTATAGATCCAATTAAAGAAGGTAAAAAGAGATGCTGTCTCACAGAGACGGAGCACTAGACACATTTTAATTCCATCCTTTGACATTTTATGATTTCAGATTAGTCAGCAGACACATGTGTCCATCAACACCTCAGCATGTATGACTCACTTAACTGAAGTGCTGTATTCATTTAAAATTCATCAACATGTCAAGGGCAAGCTTGAAAATTGAGTTTTTGAATCTCATCTGGTTAAATAAATTAAATACAGCATGAAATAAAATAAAAATTATATTTTTACCTGATTTAATTGATTTGTATTATGAATATTTGCTGCTTAATTAAAGAGAAAAGCTTAAAAACAGCTCCATTTAGTCTGACTTTTGCAAAGTTATGATTTATTTTGAATGCAACTTGCGTTCCCTTTGGTAATCCTCACATTTCTCTGCCCCGGCATGTGTGGGTTTCTGTTTTTTAAGTAGAAAACCTTAAAGCAGTCCCCAGTTTTATTTCCCAAACTTTGACAATGAAAGAGCTGAGTGAGGACACCAGGGGGTCTGTTCCAGAAAGCAGGTTGAACTCCAAAAACAGGAGAGTTCAGTTGAGTTTGAGTGTGTTCACGGTGAGCTACACATGAGTTTTAAAAAAAGACAACACCGCTGGAGCTCTGCTACAATTAAAACCTAAGATAAGTCAACATTTTTATGGAAACGAGAGATTTTACTTTGGAGAGAAGACAATAATTATAACAAGGAAGGAAATGATCATAAAACAAGTTCAATGTTTTTTTTTTTTTAACAAAGTCTTTGATTGTATCGAAATATTTTCATCTAACAGAGTTATTTTAGTAAATGCATTCTTATAAGTGGGTCGATTGATGGAGATGTTACTTTAGATTCAACCCTAAATAGAACACTAGTTACCAAAATAAAAGCCTCAGATTTTATTGCAATCAAAAATTCTCTTATTTCAGAATTAAAGAGATTTTATAGCATTTCTCTGAGTAAAAGTTCTACATAATTCACATTTTACCCACAGTAGCTGGCTATTGTTTACAGGACGAGCTAACAGCTCGTCTGAAACCTGCGGATCTGGAGCCTCACGTGGCTCTTCAGCCCCTCTGAGGTAACGCTTTGTAGCTTTGACCAAAAATGACTTGACCTAATTTGTGTTTATCAGTGTTGTTTTTGTTGACGAGACGATAACAAAATTAAAGCGTTAACGCACCTTTTTTTTCCAAGACATTAACGAGACGCAGCCAAGCTAAATGCGGCTCTCTGATGACGTAAAACAAAAACGTTCATATGTGAAGTTATGAGACGGTATTTAGCAGAATGAATTTTACTGTCAATCACGTGAACTTTTATTGTGGAGGGGTTGACCCTTTGAATAGTTTCAGGTCAATCAGTCTAATGTCTCTCTCTGGCGGCGCGCTAATCAGATGGATATTTGTTCAAAAAATACTTCTTGACAGCTTGTGACAACCCTGATTCTATATTGTGTTCTTATTGACGATGAGCTAATGGCTAGGCTAATGAGCTTTTAGTGATTTTATTCATTAAATGGCCTTTTTTAAAATTATGGCCGAACGTTAGACCAATTCTTCTAGCGTTGATTGAATACGTCGGCTATTGTAGTTTCATCCATTTTGAATGTTTTTTGTTACTTTTCCTGTTTAACGCCAAAACTGCAAGTTATTTTAATAAAGAAAGAGGAAAAATATGTTGCTAGAAGCCATTCAGGAAGCTGTCATGATCAGGTATTAATTATTTAGAACTTTTACACAGAAATGCACCTAAAAGTGTCCAAAGTATCCCTTTAAAAAAAACTATAAGCAAAATATGTTCTGCAAACTAAATGTCCATGTCCATGATCTGATGTGTCTGTGTGTTTTCAGGACGATAAGAATAATCAGCCTGTTCCTGTTTAGAGCTAATGGGGACAAAGTGAAAGGATGGAGGGGGGGACAGGACAACAAATGGTTATTTTGAACAGGAAACAAGCCGTTCTCTTTGCAGATGTGCTGCTGGCTCAGGAACAGCTTGCAGTTTAATTGTCCCCCACAAACTAATCACCCCAAACACCAAAACCTGATTTAACAACTGGATCTGTGTCTGAACGCCAGCTGAGCTCAACATGTCTCAGATCAGATTACTGAGAGTGATGAGACTCTTCCTCTATTTGATAAAAATAAAAGATAAACAAAAAGGTTAACAGATTCAAGGCCTGGTTTCAGTACGAAAAAGCTGATTTCTGGACTGAGATCCACTAAAGCATCTTTCCCGATCTGGAAATCATCAAGGAAGCAAACTTATGAAATTTTTTGTTTTGTCTAATTAACAATAAAATTGTTGCCATATTATGGACAAAAATAGGGAGAGCTGAAATTGCCTCAGAGGTGGTTAGAACATAAAAAATATTCATATTTTATTTTATGACTCCTTTTGTTTCCCCTCATATTCAGAGATATCCATCACTGCTGTATGTGACCTTTGATCCAGATAGATTTAGGGAGATAACGCCTGTATAGCAGAAAGTTTTCAGAGGTAGTTAACTATTAATCTGAAGCTCCGGGGGGATTTTCAAATATTAAAGTTGCATGAATATCAAAGAATAGGCTCACTCTGTCTGTGGAAGGAGCAGACAGACCAGCAGAATAACTGAAAGACAAAACCATTTTATTTACACTTCAAAAAGCTTTTCTTTTCTTTTCTCTCTTTTTTTCTACTCAGTGTTTTGCCATTTTAAGTCCTTAACCAGAAATACCCTCGATCAAGGTTAAATATAAATCTGTAAACCTCTTCCTCCCATGCTGTTTGGTAAGTCTATAATTGAAAGTAGTGTTCCTGTGCTTTTCATGGTTCTGGTCCAAATCAAACACAGAGAGATGTTTCCAGCATAAACACCCGTCTGCAGCTCCCACACACCAGCAGAACTCGGCCCAGAACGTCCCCGAGCATCTGCATGTTTCAATGCACGGGGAGGGAGTTAGTCTTGATTTTCATTTAGATGCAAAACAATTGTGCTGACGCGGCCATTATCTCATATTTCTGTTGCACACAAGCTGAGGTATCGACTACTTTGTGTTATAATTTGTGAAACTGCGCTGTCCTTTCCGTGCACTGCCAATGAACCGTTGATTTCTCATTCAGAGTGAGTCGAATTGCTTCGGGGCATTAGCGCAGCTGTCGAATCTGCCATAAAACTCAATGGCCCGACGACGAAAAGGTCTCATTTGCTTACCACTCAACAGACAATAAATTACAAAACGAGAGGAATGATGTTTACCTAAGATCATAATCTGGGGTTTTGGAGGGAGAACTACTAAATCACGTCGTTACCTTGTAGATGTATTGAGTTTTAACTGTAAAGGAGAATAATGTGGTTTTACCCAGTGGAAGGTGTCATGATGCAGCCTCCGCGGTCCACCGTCACTCTGCATCCACACCCTCTCTCCGGTGTGTCGTGGTTCATTCCGAAGTTGTGTCCAAGTTCGTGGGCCAGAGTGACCGCAGCTCCCAGGGGATTGTCTGAATGATCCTAGAAAAGCGTGAAATTAGCGTTACCAACTCCTCAGTGAGGAAAGAAGCTCCTGGCTATCACAAAAGTCAATAGAGGTCAATAAATTACGGATGCTGCAGAAGAGACAAAAAGTGAGTATGTTGTTGATTTTTAATGACACTATCTGACTGTAGACCAGCAAAGGATCAGCTTCGTGCATGCACAACTTATTTGCAGTCTGGATACAGAGGGGTTGACAAAATCCTGCTCTGTATAGGAGGAAGACTGGTGTAGGAGGACGGGGCTGCCTGTGACTGCTTTGGGATGGAAGAGAAGCCACAATAGCACCGGCTGATGAATGCTTTTACATCAGAGTCTGCAAAAATCTGCAAAAATGCAAGAAAAGCTACTAGATTCTTGACTAAATTGATGACTTTCCAACACTGATATCTTACAAGTTTTTACTTAAAAAATAAACAAATATAAAAATTCCTGAGCAAGAATCCAATAATGAAAATGATTAAACCTGTTCAGTCGGCTGTTCTGAGGCAGAAACACACCTACAGTTTATTAGGAACAGATGACTTTGATGGCATAATAATAAAAAAAAATTCAATGCAAAGCAAATTGTTGGTCCCTATAGGATCCACTGCAGAAACATGACTCAAAGCAAGCGAGTGTAATTACATATTGCTCAAATAAAAAAAAACAATTCAGACGGATCCGTGCTCAGCAGAGCGTTTCCACTACATCGTGTTGCTAGAAAAAAACAAAACAAAACAGACTGTTGGCTGTCACCTTCAGCTGGAGCCAGATGTGCTGCTACATCATCACAAACAAAACACAAACCTCATCACTAAAGAGACCAATAAAAAGGACATGAAACTCCCAGATAAACCAGAGAAGAAATTAAAAACATACAGTAACAGATAAAGCATAGAAAAGACGGCGTGCCGAGGAAAAGCTGCTGAGGATTTCCTGCAAGGTGTGTAGAACATGAACACATGAAAAGGTCGGATAAATAATGCAGGTGCGGGCGCTATCGGCTCTTCATGGATGCAGAGCTGTGTGTCAGAGCACCTTGCCTCTGGAATCTTCTGACACTGTGCATTATTCAGCAGAGCTGCACGAGTCAAGCTCAGACTGACGAACCGCTCTGCTGGGGGCTTTTGGGGAGAGAAAAAAAAAAAATCAGCTGTCAGCACTACAATCCAAACGAGCAGCCTGGATTAATGGAAAACAACAACAACAACAACAAAAACAACAACTTCTAACTGTGTTTCAACACAGCAGATGAGGCTGCAGCGCTCATAAGGGAACTTCACGAAATAGTCTGCACTGCGTTTCACCGCAACCAATTAAATCTATGTAACAATTACTGCTAGAGATTCCAGATGTCCGAGGAGGGGTTTTAAAGACTTAACTGCCTTAAAGAATAATAACGAGTACTCATTAGTTCTAAAGTACTCCCTAAACAAAAGGATGCAGCTCAGACAACATGGTTGTGATTTGTCCAACAGAAGAGTCGGCGGTAAATCCTTTTTTTTTTTTTGTCCGGAACCAGACATATCAGAAAAAAAGTCCCAACTTTAAGAGGATGAAAGTGAAGAAGAATCTTCCAACAGGCTGTAAATCATCCAGCGAGGCTCCATGCACCGGAGAACATTACGAGAAAAAATAGTAGCATGATTTGTGCTAATGTAACATTTAAGCACAACGTATAGGATTGCAGATCTGTAATGGGTCATCATTTACAACGCACCCCCCCCCCCCCCCCCCCCCCCCC
>SSNR01000541.1:176140-237525 GCA_006937965.1 Callopanchax toddi
AAACCCCCCCCCCCCCCCCCCCGCATTTCCATTCAGGCTGCGACATACTGTAACCTTAAATTCACTCGTTTATTGCACCTCATTAAAAAGGAGAGCGTTTCCGCTCGTGCAATCGATACGTACTGATTTATCACTGATACTATGCATACCCTTCATTTGGCCTTCCTGTAAAATAAGGTTTAATGATGTGTTTGCCCCAAAGTTGATACAAGTTAATATCAGCTCCAGAATCATTCCCTCCACTTGGACTCTGGGGGGAAATCTTGAAGTTTTTGTGAGACGAGAGGGAGAACAAAGTAAAGGACACGAAGCAGGACGAAGGAAGATGAATATAAAAGGAGTCAACAGCACAGCCTGTATGAATTTTACTCAGGAAGAAGAAAATGCATTTAAAATATTTTGACCTACCATAACTATTCCTCCTGATTGTTCTGCCGTGCACATACTCATGATGGGGGCCATTCCTATAGTGGTGCCTTGGAAATACACGCCACTAAAACAGACAACAAACACCTGTAACTGTAAGGGAGTGGGTTGAAAATACCACAAAGTAAGAGTACACGTTCTTGGCTGAAATAATTTGAATACTTTGCTGCAAAAGCTGAAAAATTCTTCTTGGCTTTTAATTGGTTCAAAATCTTAGCTTCATGCAAAGTTAAAACTATGAGTTCTGGTGGATTTTTAAGACCTTTTGAGGTGTGTGTCTGTGTAAATAATTACTATCTCACCAGTTGTAGATAGCTTCCTGAACAGCCACGGTTTGAACTGATGAGCTAATGGCTAACTCGACTGGAATCAAGACCAAAGCGGACTGCTGCTGTCCCAAAACAGCTACAGTCTTCACAAAGTTCACGGTGGTTCATGCAGTGTTATTTTAAAAACTTTTAGACAACAGTTAAATGTGAGTTACACAGTTTGTTTTCAGCTGAGATTTTAAATTCCTGCCAGACTTCCACAGAATTCCATGTAAACAACTGTTTAAAGAGAAACTGACGGTGGTTTATAAACGGGGGGGGGGGCACATCATTTTTTTATTGTGCTCCGTTTCACTGCACTCCTTAGCCAGATATAAAGATCATCAGTTTGTGATTGCGGGTGGCGCGTTCGGGACGGGGAAGCCGCCAATCTGCAAAGGCTCATTCGGGGAGAGGCATCTAAAACGCACGCATGCTATCTGGTGTGCATGCGCACCAGTTATGTGCAACCCTGTTTACTGTATAAAACACTGTCACATGAGTCACTGTGAAATTTTGAAAATTAGAGTAGTTTTTAATGCACTTTATGCTTTATTCTATGTTCAGACTAGCCTGTAGATGGAAAAGCTGTTTCTTCAAACAGAGGCTGTTCAGGAAGTAATATACTGTATAATGGGTTTAAAAAAGTACATTTTATACAGAAAAATACTTCTGAAAATGACAGAAAAACTCATTTAAAGCCTCAAGTTTGACATTTGATCATCTGCTATTTTAGAAAGCAGATCTTATTTGGAAAAGAGGGCGGAGCTAGTGAGTGTATTTCAAAATGTGACTGGACAAAAAAGTGTTACTAGCGCAGACCATCTTTAATAAAACACTGTGCACATGAAGAAAAGGATCTCTTTGCCTCCACTTGTCCACTTTCCTCCCTTTTAAGCACACACTGCACTACAAGGACTAGACCAAAAACTCCTTAGCCTACCTGATTAACTGGGCGTTGTCGTGTGGCTTCAGAGGCAATAACTTGACCTTCCTCCAGTCTAGAAACTCATGTAAGGTGGTGAAGGGATCCTGGGTAATGGGACACTTGTCTGCGTCACTCCAGACCTCGAGCCCCACCAGCGCCACACGGATATTCAAAGCCCTGTAGAACTGAGAGATGAGATGAGGGGTTTAAATGTTCTTATTCTTCCATTATCAGCATCTATTAAATGGCAAATTCTATAAAATTGTCACAGCAAAACGAGAAGGGGCTCTGAGGTCTTTAACACGAGCGCTTTGTGTGAGAATAAATCATCTTTTGTTCCTGTTTTATAAAACTGACCTGACACGACTCGGCTGAGTTCTGAAATTGATCGTTCGTTCATAACTCAATCAGCCTCTCCTCATGGGTCAGATAATTCTCACCAGGCTTGACGTGACCTCTAATAAATCACATTCCAACGCTCGCACTCGCTCGCCGCCTTCAATTGTTACCTTGTCCACGTAATTGGCGATCTCGGCCAGCCGCTGTTTGACCTTCTCCATGTCTTTACCCTGCTTTTGAAACTGAACAACACAAGCAAACAGAATAAAACATGAAAACGAGGAAAGGGGCTCTTGAATGTTTTTTTTATCATCATGGCACAAAAATCTGAACATTTTCTTTGCGGATTTTGCAAATTTGGCTACTGCTTCTGCAGAACCTAATTCACAACAGGAAAAAGTGTAAGATACTCCTCCTGTTGTGTAGTTTACGGTATGAAATGTGTGGCAACAGAGTGGTCAGAAATAACAAATAAAAAAGAGAGAGGAGCTTTTATTATATGCAGAATTTATTTTGCGTATTTCAATCTTGACCTTTATGCCAGTGAGGAAGTTTCCTTTTGAGGATTTAATATCATTCAGAGAGCATATAGAGCCTCATTTGTGAGTCAAGTGGTGGTATGATGTATGCAGAAGGATGTAGAAGGAGCTGAAGAGTGAAACGGATAAGCACGCCAGGGGTGACAACGAGGCCACCTCATCCATGCCTCATGGGAAAAGGCCCATTTAGCGTTTGACCTCCGAGTCTGTTTCCTGAGGGGTTCAGCAAATAGGTGGTGAGGTCGTGACCCCTGCTTACCTCTCTGTTGTCAGCCACGATGATGAGCTCCACGTACTTGGTTGTCGTCTGGAGGTGGCGTTTGTGCTGGGAGGAAAAAAACAGATTTCATGTTCAGATAGGAGGAAAAAAATGGAGCATGAAGAACAGAAAAGAGTAGAGAGGGAGGGAGAAGGGCGCGACGAAGGGCAGGCCCTAATTCATCAGGTGGCTTTTCTCCTCCACTCCATACCAAACGCAGCTGAAGCGAGAGTCAGCACAAAGCAATCAGCTCCTCTTTACGTCTGACCCGGTAAGAACGGCGAAGGTCGCACAATCCTCTGAACACACTGTGCCGCTTATTAACCAATAAATCACTGCTTCTAGACAACACCGTTAACACAAAGACTTACACTCTCGGACATCCGTTTTTTTTTTGTTTTGTTTCTTTTCAAAAATCCATCTGCAATAAGTGATTTTTACAGGAACCTTGAAACCGTTTTAGACGCAAATGGAAGCTTTTTCAAATATTTTTAAGCATGCATTTGCTGCACATTTGTTGATTTTCATTCAACCTGTTCTAAGCTGGTAAAAACATGGCCCCTGTTCAGGAGCATATCCTCTCGCGCCGCGTTTGGCAGCAACTCACTTTCAGCACATGTCGAGTTGGAGTCTGTTTTACCAACACAAACACACACACACACACACACACACACACACACACACACACACACACACACACACACACACACAGCTTTCCACTTGTACGCTTTGCAGATCCTCCACTATCCTGCTGGCTAAGGGTTTTGCCTTCACACCGTGGCGCGCTTTCAACCTGAGCTTCTTTATCCTCACTGGCCTGGCAGCTCCATGCTCTTATCTATCTCCTTCGTAGATAAGTCAGGAAGGACTAAGCACGCTCAAAGAGCACCACATGGTGATAACCAGGTCTCTCTAGGATGCTGGGGAAGGCTCGTGGGGAAAGGGTGTGAATATTAGGTTGAAGGAAAGAAACAAGCACACCCAGGTCCTATTGAATGTTTTAGATGTATGCTTTTTATAGTTAATCTAAAAATTTTAAGTGTATTTTTTCATCATCATATAGCGCCCTAAGAACTCACCACATGGTAATATACAAGTAGAGTACAGATGCTGTAACTCGATTTTAATAATGTCAACATCAAACATGGCTGTAACGCTGAAAATGTTTAACTTTTAGCCAACAGTTTGATGTGTTGGTAACTGAGAGTCATTTACATCACACTCTAACAGGTACATCTTGTCTTATCACTTGAGTTTGTGCATAACATTGTTTTCAAAAGCGGCTATGATTCCATCATTTGCCAATATAAGATGATCTTAGGCTACGTTCTCACTGCAGGCCTCAGTATAATTCCCATAAAATGTTTTGTGTGATTGTC
This sequence comes from Callopanchax toddi, assembly GCA_006937965.1. NCBI lineage: Eukaryota > Metazoa > Chordata > Actinopteri > Cyprinodontiformes > Nothobranchiidae > Callopanchax > Callopanchax toddi. Next base: position 180,319 of record SSNR01000541.1, read on the forward strand.
TATGTTAAAATTTAGATGCCATCTGACTCAAGTGCAAACAATCTACCAGACATGACTTTGCATGCTCACTGGATGCGACGCCACATGTGTCATGGACGTAAACACGAATGCTGCAGATCAATTCTAAAGTCGCTGAGTGATGAAGGGAAGCTTGTTTTGTTCATTGTTACTGTCGTACTGCTTCCTCCCTCCTCTGGTTGCAGAATTTTAAAGCTTTGAGATATGGAATTAATCTCTTACACTTTACACTCTTGTAAATTTGATTTTTAATCTCTATCCTTAAAAACTTGGGTCTTTTATAAGTATATTTGTAATATTCTCCCTTACACTGAAACATATTAAACGCCATCGCTACATCAACTGAATAACAAGCAGTCAAGGTGAAGCAAGTTAACGACTCTGTAGTTAATGTTGCGTAGTTTAATGGGCATTTGTAATTGCACATTCCCTCCCATACTGTCTGAATCAAATGGCCATTTTCTTTCCTTTAAATAAAACATGACAACTGATCATTTTCAAACCATAAAACAATGCATTCAGAAGGCCTTTTTTTTGTTACTCCAAGCACATACGAGTTATAATCTCACCCACTGAATATTTTACTGCAAATGTAATTGTCTCCTCCACACACATGCACCGAGTCGGACTCTGCACCGGTCACGTTAGGACATTGCCAACTTTTATGTTAGTGCTGTATCAGCGGCTGCTTTTGATCAATATTTTGATCAATATTTTTTTTTATTTACCCACAGGAGATGTTACCGGTTCTTAAGAATCATTCCAGAACAAGTGATGCTTTTTAAATATGCATTGGTAGATATTTAGCTGTAAGGCATATGAGGCTGGTTGCCCAGAGGTTTATAAAATGATTGATAGGAATTTATAACAGGTGCAGCATGAACGTCTGAAGATATGCAAACTAAAAAGTTTTTTTAAGTAGTTGGGGGGAAAAAATGCTTTTAACTAAATTAAATAAATAGGAGCATGATTGCATATTCTAAAAATTTTAAAGTGAACTTATCAGAGGTTAAACCTTTGAAGTTTCTATTGTTCTTTTAATGCAAACAATTGACCAGAAATCTAACTTGCCACAATAAAGATTTGCACGAAACCACGTCGATGTCGTTCAGGCTTCATATCTCTTCACCCCTCTATCATCTCTGGCTCCTCAGGAACATTTCACCAACCCGCTTCTTATCTTAAATCCCTTAAGCAACACAGAGCATCTTATTAAAAAGCAGCGCTCTGCACGCTCGCCTTTCTTTTTACAGAAAAAGCAACAAATTGTCCTCGTATCCTCATCTTTTTGAGTCCATAATTTGGCACCATCTTTCTTTCTTTTTTAATCTTTCTCAGATTATTTTGCAGAGATGCTTTACCCTTTGAAACTCATCTCCTGCTGAATCGAGTAACAAAAGATCACTACAAGCTCAGCAAAAAAAAAAAACTACACAAAGTACATTTAAAAAAACACCCTCTTCTGCAAGAAAATTAAACCACATTTTAAGCACGGGTATAAATCATCCATATGAGAAGTTCTTGTCTTCTTTTGTTCCTGTTCCCACTCTGTTTCTGTCAACTTCTGCTTTGTGTTGTTGTCAAGATTTCGCAGCCCTCTTACGACCAAAGACAATAGTTGCAACACGAGCCAGCGCTTTAATCACCAACAGAAATCAAGCTGCACAATAAAACAGTTTTTAAAAAATCCCTAATGTTACATGACTGAATAAAAACCAGTAATGTGGGGAAAAGCACGATCTTCTATCCAGCAAACTCACATGTTTAGACCATTTCTCACTTTGACGTCAGTGCAGTCTCAATAAAAACACAGAAAAAAACTGAAAATCAGCGGAAATCCCCGTGGATTTACGCTGAATCATGATTACATGTTTACTTGACCTCCCTGGAAGTCCTTGAGCATCTGTTTCATCTTTTACGCGTATCTCTGTTGCCGTTTGCACCCATCTGGTAAATCGGCCATGTTTTTCTCCACACGCCTTTCTTCAAACTCCGATAACAATCAGCGAAGTCTGTGTTTTCCACTTATCAGCGCTCGTTATTTATGAAGCTTTATTCCCTCTGAGGTTAGTGACTTCATAAGGACAGGGCCCAAATGATTTATCTACGTGCTCAGAGGGGTCGCGGGAGGTCGAGTGTGGGAGGGTGCATGACTGGTTTGGTTCTGGATGGAGAGGACTTCAGCCGGATTTCACAAATGGAGCCGTTTAACAGCTGATGTGCTTTGCAAAGGCATTAAATGACTCTCCATACATTCTCCTTACGTCCTGAGGCACTAATGGATGCATCAGATGAAGGGGATGAGTGAATAATTTAACAAGAAGTAGCCTCTAAAACATACAACACTCCACTTTCCTATTTCTACATGACAAATGGTCTTTTTTATAAAAGGTTTAAAGGTAAATGTATAAAATACAAGAAACCTTGATGTGTTTCTGAGCTGGAAAAGAAATCTGATCCTGGAAAGAGACTCATCAAATCTAAAACCAGTGACTCAAAGCGAGCATTGTTCATGGCTAAACAGATAAGTAAGGCTAATTTATGGTATTTAAAACAACTCTTGCTCAAAAAAGTCATACTTGTTTTGCAAACCTCTACAATTTTGCGTGAGAGCATTTCTTTAGCTTGTCGTGTTTATAGAAATTCAGACATCGTCTGGTTGAAACAAACACCATAAACTAACTGAATGCAAAATTATAGAGGTTTACATACAGATAAGAAAGCGTTCAAATATATCGTTGTGACTTTATTTGAGCAAGAGTTGTTTTACCTGAACATTTGCTGCTCATTTAGCACCGATCGGCAGCAATGTTCTTCCCAATCATGCTGGAAATGAGCATTTCTTCAGTCAGAGGACTAGACTCTGCTGGCTTTGAGTGATGTCAGTGGTGGGAGAGGTCCTGTAAAAACGCCTGGAATATCCCTTTAAGGTCTGAAATCCATTGCATTAACTATTCTTATTAATAAATTGTTAAACACATTTAAGAAATTTACAAAAATCCAGGTCAGAGATTAAGATGCAGCCATGACGTCTGTCCCAGCTGTTGCTGAAACACCACTATGACATCACTTAATTTAACCAGTTTAAACATCTTATTAAACTGCTGAACATATTAGACTTTATTGTCAAAACTTAAGTGGTGATCTAACTTTTCTGTTCTCGGTAAAGAAGAGACAGAAAAAGAATAAATTTGAAGTCCTTACTCTGGAGCTGAAGGCCGTGAAGGGGCTGCTGTCTGTAAGCGCAGCAGGGTGGGATGTGTTGAAATCATGGCCACAGGTGCCAGAAGCAAAGCTGAGGTGTTCTGCGGAGTAGATCCAGTGAGTCCCATCGGAGCAGTTTGTGCACGGTTCCAGCATGTAGGATCTGCCTCCAAGAGATATGAAACCCCTGCAGGAACATTTTAAAAATGCATCAGGAAAAATGATTTAGAACACATTTGTAATCAAAATAAATGAATGCGAGCTTTAATACGTCTAATGAAAGTAGAACAAAAAGAGTCGAGTTTTATCCTAAAGGATGTGCAGAAGATGTGCTGTGGTACGTCTTTATGTTAAGAAGCTTGTGATTCTATTTCCTACTATCAGTTCTAGGGGCTTAAGAGCTGTTCTCAGATAAGAGGGTTTTTTTTTTTTTTTTTATCAGTTCTTAGTCCTCGACTCTGAAGCTGCTGCTCTAACAAATGTCTGCAGATAAAACTGCACCCAACTCTACAAACCTAAAGGACAGAAAACATTTTAATGCAAGCTTTGATCACATGTTGTGTCAATTCTTGTTGCAGATCTTGTCCAAACTGTTGCCAGGTAACCACCCCTTTGTCATAATAGATCAATTAATCGGAGCACTAATTAATATGATTAGGCTCCGAGTGAGTGACCAAAAAGCATAATGAGGTAAACATTAGCCGATGATGGATTCAGTTCTTTAAATTAGACAATCAGTTCTTTGATATTTAACATATAAACTGGCGTTATGTGATTTTCTCATGTCAGAGCTGCAGCTTTCATAATTGAAAGAGACGTCCCTCGCTCACTGAATCTGTGAGATTCACTTGAAGCTTGTGCAACGTTCAAAACCACATGAACTCACACTAAGCAAACCCCACAAGTCCGACGGCTGCCAACCCAAACCAGGAACTATTCATGTCTGGTGGAGCGAGCCCGTCTGTCAAAGCCTGTTTTATTGATCTGTCACCGCGCAGACAGGTTTCAGAGAAACTCAAACAAATAACTAAACATTACGACCGAGGTCAGCGGCGACTCGGTCTGTTAAATCACTCTGCAGAGGGTTTGGGATTTTTGGCTGATTTATGGAAACATCTTGGTGAGAGTCCAAAGATATTGCTGCAATCATTTCTCCTGTTTGACATCTGCAAATAAAGTGTTCCCTACAATAAAACTCCTCGCCTGTCTGAGGTCTCGCAAAATGTGATTTTCAACAGCATTAAAAGAGCATCATCTCTGCTAAACTTTGGTGCTGCGTCCTTTTAATTTAATTTAATGGCAACTTTATGAAGTGATGCAAAACTTTTCAACACTTCTGAAGAAATATGAACAAAACTCATATTTTCCTACATGAACAAATCTCTAAGGCATCAGTAATGATGTTTCCAAAGTGTCGTTTTGAGGTGTTTTCATTTTCTTGCAGAACCTCACATTTGTATTGCTAGAATTTTGAACATATTCAATGAATCTGCAGGAGATATGTTCTCAAACTAATCACAGAGAACCCATGCAGAACCTCAGGGTCTCTGTTTAGTTTATTTAGTTCATTTCAGTTAGAAATCATAACAAATGTTAGCGTCAGGAAGGGGGTTGGTGACCGAAATCTGAATAAAATTAAGGAAATAAACAAACTGGGAGTTAATTAGGACTTTTTTGAGAATTTGCAGCAAGAAAATTTGCTCAAATGCTGCATTTTGTTTGCATTTGCCCCATCTGACCTGCATAAATCTTTTGTAAGTGTAAGACGTATAAATTCAGTGTAATTTTGTTTAAATCTTTGCACATTTTCTAACAATTTTTTGCCTTAAACTAGTCACCAACCACTGCAGCCTGATGAGAAACTGGAGTTTAGACTCCAGCAAATCCCTGACTAATATTATTATTCATATGTTCATCATCAAAACTCTGAGGTAAACTGGTGATCGTGTAAAGTAACGATGAATTTCAGTACAACAGGACACACTGAGTTTGCAATATCATGATTTGGGAATGTTGATCTATTTCTGGATCTGGATAGGCTGCTATAATTATTCATTTGAGTTTTTTAAAAGAAAAAATATTAAAAATCTAAAAATTGGGTCATTTCACATTCAAATATTGAGCACACAAGGCAATCCAAGAAAGACTGGCTGGAAATAATTAAATTAATTGGTAGCAATTGTTAAGTTTACCTTAATTTAACCCAAAAAAGAAAAAAAAATAATAATCTGGAAGGACCTGAATCAAGCAGCTCATGTTAGGAAAACCCAAAATGATCAAAAGTTTCTAACGCAGCCAAAAGTTCTGAAACTTCTACCACATCAATTAAAACCCATCTGTTTAATTTGGGTTTCTTTTTGTTCTTTTATAACTTGATGGATGAGATATGTTTTTACACAAATAAAAAATCAAAATCATCCAAAATTGGAAACAAAACCATAAAATATAATAAAAATCAACTTTCTTCACACAGAAATAAAAAGAATCACCGGATTTTGCCAAAACCTAATCAGAAAGTTAACGTAAACACATGGCTGATACTTGGTAAAGCCGGCTGAAGTATCTCCTTCAAAGCTCAGATTTCTCCCCATAGGAGACGCTTTTTTAGCAACGTGGAGAATGAGACACCGCCAGCTGACTTGAACTTGACAGCTGTGAAATTCAGCTCATTTGAGACGTGAATCAAATCAAAGCTCTTAACTAAACCTGGAATCAAAAGGAAGAGAGAGTCTTAGACCAACATGGAAGTCTTACTTGATCCCAGAACAGGTACTGAGGCTGACGTCTGAGGTGACATGACCCTCCACCTCTCCGTGGTAGTAGCAGTTTCCCTGAGAAACATAAAAAAACATTAAAAATGTAGCACTAAAAGTAGAAAACCAGCGTGTTTTTCTTTTTAAGTTCAACCAATCTGAGTTAAGAAGTCTAAAAAGAGGTGATTCATCACCGCAGACTAATGTTAGCTCCAATCTGAGTGTCACATTTCCTACATTTGCTTCCCAGGTACCCACTTTCAGGGACCACCTGTCAAGCCGCAGCAGAGTAAAGAGCAAAGAAAGCGAATCAGGTCCGTGTTTACCGAACGAGGCCTGGCAGCAAATGGGTGGGGAGGAAGTGTCTGGTTTAGAGTGAAAACAGGCCTTCAGCGTTTCGCTTCACTTAGGCTGACTCGCTCAGGTGAGGTCTGACCGACAGCACTCTGTTCTAAAATAAAAAAAGGAAGTGTGAGTTTTCCACCCTACTTAGACTGCCTCTAAATATAGAGGCCAGGCAGTACATTTCTACAGGCTGCCCTCCTTTTAGGTCACTTCTCTTCAGAGGCTGCTGATTGTTCATATTCAGAATGGGATTTCTGCTATTCAGATGAATCTGTTTCATGTTGCATTAATGCACCTTCTCATAGTTTTATTTGTAGTAATATTCATCATTTTACTCATTTTTGTTGAATAACTTAAACTTGTAGATCAACACCTAAATGAACAAATACCCAACTGTCTGCAGGACGAAAACATGACGCACCCAGCATTAAAGGGATATTTTGGTCAATTTGAAGTACCCACCTGTGACATCACTCAAAGCTAGCAGAGCATCAACAAACAGGAAGTCGTCCTCTAACCTGAGTAATGCTCATAGATATTGGGAGAGACACTGCTCCAGATTGGTAACAAATTAGTGGCTAATTTCCAATATTTAAAACAATTCTTGCTCAAAAAGTCATAATGGTGTGTTAGAGTGTTATATACCTCTACAATTTGCATAAAATAATTTGTTTGCTGCCATATCACTCCCCCTGAGCGGCCATATTTTCTGGTTCTTATAAACTGTGTCCAATTTAGGGGCACTAAACAGAAGCAAACTATAAGCAAACGACACAAGCCATAACAACACAGCAGCTTTAAGCTAACTTAAAGCTAGCTTTAAGCTTTAAGTAACGCTACGGTCAGGGGATTCCTTCCTGTTTCTAGAGACTCTGAGTGATGTCATCAATGGGTCTGGTACTTAATGGAAAAAAGTAACAAATAAAACACCACTTCAAAAGGTCCAAAATATCCCTTTAAGCTGATTGGGGCTTTACTGTATTGTTTCAAAAAGCTTCTTATGTCAAGAGGATTTTTTTTCAACCTCTTAAAAAAGTTGAAACTTTAGTCTGAAAATTCTCATTTTAAACACTGCACTGCTTAATTTATAACAATATTCTAATAATTATGTTGTTTTTCTTTTATTTGATGAAATAATTATATAAAACAATAATAAAACAGGCACTTGCCACCTGCAGAATTCAACAGAGCAGGTTTTTGAGGAAAGTACTAATTCTGTTGGAGAGGTCGAGATCTTAGGTGTTTCAAAAATGATACATTTAGTCTTTTAGGTTTAGGTTAAACACATGCATTTGCCCTGGGCTCTTATTTTGAAGGGTATTTTAAAGGAAGTGCCTCAGTTTGGTGCAACTGCTGCTATCAGGAGAATAAAGGTGGGATTCAGACTCATTTATTTTAGCAGTTCTATGTGGATGCATTAATGGCTAATACATTTAAAACTGTAAAACTAACTATTGGTATTTTATCATATTCCTACTCAAAAACATATTTAAAATCTTTTATTTGTATCGATTTGTGTAGGATTTATTTAAAAAGAAGTTCTCATATCAAGCTACATTTATTTTTATTAGGTATATAAATAAGTCAGAATAGATATGAAGGAGGAAAGCTGTATTGAACAAAATGCCCAGAGAAACATTTTAACAAGCTGAAGCGGTCTGGGTCCAGGCAGATCGCGAGAACTATTAGCATGTTTTGACTTCAGGGAAACACGAAAACCTGCAGAAAGCTGTTGGCACGCAGGAAACAGGCACCAGGAGATCCAACCCCTGAACCTTTGTTTCTGCAGAGAAGTTAATGACTGCAACACACCCTCTCACAAACTCACAATAAAACCAAATGTGCATTAACGGCTGATAAAATTCAGAGAACTTGCATCATTTTTCTCTTCATAAGCGTTCGTCGTGTATTTTATCAGCACAGTAAACAAGAAACCTGATTAAAATAACGGACATTAATTCAAAACTGCATCACAAGCATAGCAACTTTATTCTCATTGCACCAAACATCAAGATTTGCTCAGGATCACTGCACTGATAGACAAATAATATGCAAGATAATACTTTATAGGGTTTTTTGCACAAAAGTGTAGTGTTTTCCCTTATGTGAGATAAACAGATAGTGATGTAGTCCTGAGAGAGGGTGGTGTTGCAGAGGGAATGGCAGCAGGAGTTTGGAAGATGTTTGATGGAGTTTAGTTCAGTGATGACTCTTGGCCTGAAGTCATTTTTCAGCCCGGAGGAATGAGCTTCAGGGGCTCTGCTGTGCTTTCCAGATGGAAATAACAAAAAGAACCGATGAGAGGGTGTGTTCAAGAATGCCGTTTTGCTCTTTGGAGTCTTTTAAAGATATCTTCCAGTTTAAGGAGATTGAGTCTGATAAGTTTCCAGGATGCTTTAATTACTCTCTGGGTGTTTTCCTCCTCCTGCTTTTTTGCAGTTTGAATATAACGCTGTAATAATGTGTTTGAAAGCACTAAAAGGCCTTGAGCAGCTCTGCAGGCAGGTTGTTTTTCCGAAGCACTCTCTACAAGTAAAGCAGTTGTGTTCTTTTGCAAGACTCGCTGAGATGTATACGAATTGGAGGGGAGGAAAGGGTTTCTCCAGAAGTGTTTTTGAATCATTAAAATGAGATATTATGCAAATAAAAAATGTTTTTGCTTTGAAGAGACAACAGGTTGCAGAAAAGGTAAATTATCACCAACTAGTGAAGGAGGCAAGCAAATTTATTACATATCCAGGTGAATTTTTTTAAATTTGGCATTTAAAAAGCTAATAAATTATTAGAAAATGTTATAACTAAACATACCTTTTAATATAGATCATGCTGATTAGGTTTTGTGTGAATTCATGTTCCTAATTATAAGATTTGAGGGACTTTGAGGTCAATATTGCGATTGTTCTGTTGGCGACAAAAAAAAAAAGTCAGTGTTTTTAAGTATTTTGAGAGTTACTACAACCCTTTTTTCTCTGTTTATGAAAATGAGGACTCGAATTCTTTAGACCTTAAAGCTGTTTGGACACACTTTAATGGTGTAATAAAAGAGAATAATTCATTATTGTGGGGTAAAAAGTGCAAAGACAGGACAGTACATTTTATAAAAGACGAAATTTAAGTGGAGTTGGGAGGAACGGGGTTGGATTTAGTGCACGGAGTTAAAGCTATCACCTCATGTTTCTTTGATGAGATCATGACTGAGATGTATTGATACAAGAGATATGAATAGACTTTTGTTTCTATGGGAAAGCAAAGCGCCTACGTGGTAATAAATCAAGCATGATAAAGCATAACTAAAACCCAGATTATTACAGAAAGTAACCATTAGTGTAAATCCAGACATTATTGTTCATACATTTATTATTCTAAGCGATCTATTTAATATCCATGGAGGTGATTGATAGTCCCAGTAGATGGCTTTTGTTGCAGCACATGACACTTGTTTATTGTGCTCCGTGTGGACTCAGATTTAGTGAAAAGGGTGTAAAACCGAACCGGAGAAACAGCTGACTCATGCTGAAGTCACTCCCAGCAGTACCTCGGTGTTGACACAGAACTGAATCTGCGAGATCCCTCGCCCATGATCACTATATCAGCCTCCTCCCTGCCGGCAGGACAAATAAATTACCTACAGATCAGCCTCAGAAGATCTGGCTGCTTTCAGTAAAACGGGTCCTCCCACGATGAACTGGCTGTGGTCATGGGACAGGAATGAGGAGAGGGGCGGAGGTCAAGAGATGTTCAAATGTTCCTGTTTGCAGTCAAATGGGTTTCCAGCATAATCACTTACTTTAATGCAAACATTAGCTTCTTGCTTATCAGGTAAAGTAGTTCCGTTCTTCATACAGCTTTTAAACAATATGCATTTGTTCATTCACCTTCTGCTTTCATCGTGGTTTTTTTGTTCAGAGTGTTCAGATGACTTGTGTGAACTGACACTTTATATATAAACTGAATTAAATTAAACGATTACTCATGCAAACTTTGTACTCATTATATAATTTATACTTCAAAACATAAGTATTTTGTCTACAGGACTTATGGTTTTCTCTCAAATCCTGTGGGTCCACAAACTACAGCTCTGGCTTTTTTCCCTCAAAACAAAGTCACATCTCCTATAAATCACTTCAAACATACAAATATTCACACGTGTAAAGATCAGACTCTTCTGCACATTACAGCTTAGATTTATTCTAATTCAGCTTCTAGTTTTCACACAGTGACTCTGTTCAGGGCTTAATTTCTACTCTGAGTTTCTGTGCCATTAAGATCGCTGCCAGGAAGTGAAACACTGGTGTGTGGTTACCATAGTGACCCTAATGAGCCACTGGCACCAGCTTTTTAAAACATGTTTGAATCACTGAACACTCCTTATATGGTTTCTACACCAAAACATAAGCTAGTGTTACAGATCTCATTGATTATAATGAAATAAAAAGAATAAAGTTTCATCATAAACCCTCTACTTCTGGATATATCCCTTTACAGAATAAATCTCCACCCACAGTAAACAGCTAAACAGTGGCATCTCAGAATCCACCCAGCTGACCTGCTACAACTCCTCCATTGTCTTCCCGATGTGGAACGGCAGCGGCTCTAATGAGCTGAATCGATGAACTTGCAGCTCCGGTCTCACAGCCGCATCAAGTGGAATATATTGTTAATTTAGCTGTGTGGGTTGCACATTACGTAATTCAATTAATCCCCTTTTTTGTGCATCTCAGCTATAAGTAAGCCTCTGCACACAGACCCCTGTAGGCTGTTTATTATGCTTTCTTGGTATTCCGAAGAAAAATTAAACATTTAATTGCTTTCCAAACTGCAGATGAACAAATCCGTGAAATAAAGCCAGCTGGTGGAGGCTACAAAGCATAGAAACTGCTCCACGTGGTTAAGCCACTTTCAATGCACTGAACTATAATTACCTCTTTATTTTAGCGAAGCATAGAATAAATATCTTTCTATGGCAGGATATTTATGCATCCATGGAAGATGCTCTCAAAAGAGCCAGAGAAAAATTAAAAGCAAACACATTTTGCTGAGATGTGCCTAATTGAGTTTGATGAATGAGAGTCATTTTTATCAAAGCAATGAATTAGAATAATATAAAAAATAGAATATTGTGCAGGAACAGACCAAACGCTATGCATGCATGTTGCAAACGATGAAGAATCATAAATCATCTGATGTGTTGTAGATAAATATGCTCACCCAGTACAAAGCTCATAAATGAATATTTCAGCGTGAGCTCCGAAGTGCACTTAAATGTTCACTAATTCAGGATATTTGTGCAGACCGGCGTAGAGAACCATTTTGGGGGGGGGTGTTAAGCTATTATAAAAGGTTAGAGCTTTTTCCTCAAACTGAGTCTATTCTCTGACCTCTGTCTGCCTCCAATTCATCAACTATGAATCAGTTCGCTGAAAATGGAGCCACTCACCTATACATGATCTTTTATGAGCAATTCAAAGTGGTTTAAAAGTGCAATTTAATTTTAATATACATCTTCAGTCACCCTAATATTAGCACAACGGAGCAGAACAAGGCGGAGGAAGAGTTTAACAGAGGTTCAACATTTATAAGAGGAATAAAATGTAAAAGAAACCTACCGTGAAGCGGTGGAGGCCTGTGACTGCACTTCCGTCTTCCAGATAATGAGTTTCTGTGTAGTTACTCGTGAACAGACCCCTAAAAAGATGAATGCAGACAAGAAACAATCAAGAGCGACCCTAAGGGGTTTTATAAAATATTATTTAAAAAAAAATCAATCATGTTTTTAGTCATTTCACCACCGCCACGCCTGCTTGGAAGATAAACGTTCTGATGTGATTTAACACTTTAGGATTGCTCTAAGCAGCTGTAAGCATGAAAAGAAAGAAAAAAAGATTTTAATAAAGGGCTGCAGCACCGGTTTCTATTAAGACACTTTGGTAACGTGTGCGCCAACCATGACGAAGCACTCGATATCAATCAATAACTCATTCCATCATACAGCAGAACCGTAATTAGCTTAGAGGCTGTTGACAAAAGCAAGTAATGAGCAGATGGACGTAACGGCAAAGTGATCATTTTCAGTTACACATTAAATAAATAGTGACTGGAACTTTAAGGCATTTTGAAAGGATTGGCTTTGGTTCTTGTTATCCCCGAAGCAGAAACACAAATAAAACGGGACTCAAGCCTCCCTCTGAAGTGGACCGTGACCATGAATTTGGACACTGTCGATGACTTTCTATGGTTACAAATACAAAAAAAAAAAAGGCTCAATTTATGTTTGTAAAAGCAGTGATAGCATAAGTCCTCTTTGTTACGCTCAGTTTAATTAGAAAAAGATTTCCAGCAGTTTGTGTTCAGATTGGTTTGACATTAGCAGCATCACATGCATTGTCTTTGGATGCTGTTACAAATAATTAAAATTATCCAATGGAGCCTTACTGTGGGCTTCACCTCCCTGCGTCTTTATTTTTCCCGTTCAGTGAAAGTTCGTCTCTATCTGCTTGTGTTGGATTCAGATAATGAATCTCTGCGTGAGATTAAAAGTTATGCAAATCAATTGGAACTTGCAACCAAAAGCTCAACCATTAGATTTTAGAATGGGTTTGTGCAGGGTTGTAATTGAACTTGGGCTCCAGGGGGCCCAGCCCGATGCTTAGCTTAGCATATCTGACTCTGCCCAAGGCTACGTTCAAGCTTTGCATTTATGAGTTGCTGACTGAAGCTGTGAGGACAAACAAAACCTCATTTCCAAATCAGTAAGGCTGATAAAAACATCCATGCAAACGGATCAATATGAGGTGGAAATAAATTGTAATATAAAGTTTTGGTTCATGGTGGTTTTGTGTTTCTACAAAGTGTTTTATTCTCTGTTGTGAGGCAAAGTTAGAAAGTCTTATTGCCTTCTGCTAAAGGTTTGTGTGTCTGACTGCTAGCAAAATATCTCATAAACCATTAGACGAGTTTTAATGAAACTTAAAGGCACACTATGTAACGTTTTCAGATTTTAAAATTTTTTTCCTTGAGCCACTATGTGAAAAATACTGACTCTTTACAGGGTTAATGAAAAGTCACTCAGCCACATCTGCTGCTTGTGTCCAGGATACCATGTTTGCAACTTCTGAGTCTCCAGTCCAGTGCCCTGAAGTAGATACAGTCACGTATCTCGCGAGGGTTAGGCTAACGTTGCGAACGTTTTTACGAAAATGATTTAAAACACACACTAGGGGGTGCTAAAAATAAGCCAAAACTGCATAGTATGCCTTTAAATTAATTATCGGATGAACATCTACAACTTAACTTTTAGAGTCAACCCAATTCAAGATGGCCGCAACAGCTAATCAACATTAGCAAAACAAACAAAAATGGCTATAAATCTGTCAACTTTACACACATTGAGCTATAATTTGGTGTGGTAGCAGCTGATCGTCACCCCATCACATACCATGAGTGTGAGCAGCATCTCTGCCTAAAACTGTTCCATTACCTGTTGGGAATCAACCCTGTGACGGTTAGCAAAACGTCTCATAAACCACTGAACAGATTTTAATGAAACTCTAAGAGAATCAATAGGATGCTAATATTTGCAGATGCAAAAATCACTACAACTCTGTCAGTTTTACAGATATTGAGCTACAATTAGAATTGGTAAACACAAACTGAGTGTATAAAACAGCAACTAATCACACTAAAATAAAATTATTATCGGAATGCAGTAAAACAGTTTGAAATGTGAGACAATAAAGGTCAATCAGCTGTCATCAACCGATAAGTAGTCAAGAATTGCGAGACTTTCTAACCAAATAATTACCTTGCTAAATATTTTTGGAAGAGTTGGCGGAAGAGGAGTTAAAATACTAGAGGTGGAATATCCTAGTGAGGAAAGTCCTGTGGAGTCAGGAAATTATTTCCAGTGCGAAACATCGGCTTGAACTAGAAGAAGCTAACTGGTAATTCTCTTTCCAATCAGGTGAGCAGATTAAAATTGATTTGTTGACCTTGAGCTTCTTGTATTTTAGAGTAAAACGATGATCAGAGAGCGTTGCCAGGACAACACCTGTAGCTGCTCAAAATAAAACATTTTCTCTTCTTCTGATCATGTGAAAATCTTCAAAATAGAGACCCTGTAGATACTCCAGGAACGCAGCATTGCTAAGCCTCGAGTAAAAATTCTGACGGTTTTCCTGGTTTGTAAACTCAACATCCCGAATCACTACTTCATGCTAGAAATCTTCCACATGGAATTCTATTTTTTAGTTTAATTAGATTTTATTGTTCAGCACATTTTGTTATTTTTAGTTATTTAAGGTAAATTTGTTTTGACAGATCAGAGCTGTACAAGAATCAAAAATCGGTATCAGCCCTAAAAACCAGGATCGGTGCATCTCTAATTTAACACTCCTAATCACATGAGTGAAAACTGTATAAGGCAGTGTTTTCCCCCATCCTAATTTTTTAAAGAATATCGTCTGATCGAACAGGTCTGGCTTAAAGGAATGAATTACCTCAGCAGCTCTTGGTTTTGATTTAAAACAGGTGTGTTTCAGCAGAAACACATGCAGGTCAGAGGATCACAGTTGGGAAACACTGATACAAGAGATGCTTTAAGGGATAATTATCATGTAAGAACACCGTGTAAGCATTATGTCATCCTGTCAGTGTCAATGCAAGGCCAAAAAAAGAAAGAACATTACTGGATTGCTGTAGAGGTAACGGAGTTCTGTTCTTTTCTCTGGTGGGAGGGAAGAACGCTCAACAACAAATGATTAAAAATAATGTAGGACCTCTTCGCTCTGGGTTTATTATTACACCATAAACATCTGTATTTAGATTCACGACTTGTACAATCAAACGGAGTCCTGACTGTATGTACAGCATGCACATGTTCAGTATTCCTTCGTAGGAGCTCGGCAGATGGTTGGCTGGTGCACAGCGGAGAAACAAACCTCAGCACACAGCTGGATTCTCTTACTGACCTCACCACTGACAAACCAGCTGGGAGTTTCAGCTGTAGCAACCCAGTAAGGGAGGGAAGGGGGGGTATTTTGTTTGGGAGCTGTCAGCATGAGACACAATGCTTCCCCGCCCTCCAGTACTCCACAGAGCCAAAGACCTGGTAATAATCACTGCATCAAAGCAAGGCCAAAGAGTGGAGGGAGCCAAATAAAATGATGTGTTTCTTCAGATTTAATTAGGCCTCGACTGGACGCGTAAACCCAACATCTGCCCTCGACAGACAACCCAGTGGGGTGAGCGCGTGTAACATCTCTTCCTGCCTGGAAGAGTGTGGGTGAGAAGGAGCATCGACACCCATGTGTCGTCCATATGTTGATGTTTTCTGTGTCTCTCAGTGAATCGGCGAGTCCTGAAATGTGAATTAGATAAGGTTTGAGTCACTCTCGCTAACGCTTATTGGATTAGACAGAGGCCACAAATCTCTTTAAGCAACCAGAGCCGTTTTTAAGGTATAGATCTCTGTTTCAATTCATTTACATGAAATTAAGGTGACTCATTTTTCTATTTGACTTTTAGGGATTTCAAATAATGTGACTAAAATTAGACAACTTTTCTGGTATCTGGTGTCTTTAGTATGTAGCATTAGTAGCCTTAACTGTCACTTTTACACTTTTCTCAACTTTTAAGTTAAATTAACTATTAAGTTTAGCATCTTTATTTGGTAAAACCCAATGAGACATAGGTCAAAATTAAATTCTATGGCAACATGTTAGGGCCCATTTATGTTTAGTTTGTGGATATAAATAGGTACAGCTGTTGCAAACGTCATCATAACAACATTTAGGTATGCATCCACCAGGATGTCTAAAGAACCATAAAATCACACAAAATTACAGAGGACAAAGAGTGGGTGATGTCAGAATACACACACCTTGCACATAAGCTACTCAACTGACCAATGGTTGATCTTCAGCACCTAAGTCTGCATTTCATTGCAAACAAATGCAAACGACATTTGCTGTTCCCAAAAGGTTTTGGAACATTTGCAAGGGTTCTCAGTTTTCTTGCATGAGTTGCAGGACTTTGTTGTCTTGTAGAATTTTGAACATGTCCAAAAAAATTCTCTCAAATTAGTTACATAATTCTTGCATGCATTAGAAACCAAAGTGAATTGAATACAAATTCAGGCCTAATGAAGACTAAACTGTAGCAAGAAAAGTTGCCCAATTTAGTTGCAATGACGTAACATGCCCCATGTGACCCAGTCATTTACAACAACTTGTTGCACAACTATCTTATTTATCATTTCAGTGTGATTCTAATTGAAACTGTGCAGAATTTTATGTCTCCAACTAGTCGCCTATAGTCACAAAAACAACAACCTATGAACAGTTTATAGACATAGTTTTCAAAACACTATTAGCAGCTAAAGGTAAGATTAAAAGAAGTGGGTTAGGTCAGAAATGCGGGATGATAAGGATGCTCTACATGGCAGGGATGAGGAACTGAAGAGAGGACTTGGAAACCATGGCAACCAAGTGATAACTCAGAGGAACTGTATGGGAAGGACCTGTTTAAGACTCTCGGATTCCCATTTTCCTGGTTCTGTGGTGTGATGGGAGCCTATTTTAAAGAGGCTTTGACTAAAGTAAATAAATAAAATCATCCATGTTAGTGTTCCTAATGCCCCATCGCTTAAAAAGAATAACTACAACGTCCTTAACCAGAGCAAAAAACAAAATAGAGATGAGAAAATAAACCAAAGAGCCTTGAAAGACAAGTCATCAAAGTGCAGGAACACAAAAGTGCAAACTTTTCACTCAATCTCCCCCAGCTGACAACACTTAGGGGTCCTTCTCATCCATGCCGAGCAATGAACCACCAGCCAACTACATTATGTGCCTAATGCCACCAGCCGCTCATCCCACATGGCCTCAGCAGCTCACTGTTTATCAATCAGTGGGAAGTTAATGATGCATAGGGAAAGGGTGGGGTCACGCCCCTCCATTTAAAATGCATTACCCACAAGATGAGCCTCCAGCAGGGCTTGATGTGACTGACAGAGAGTTGGCACCAAGGGAGAGTTTTACCAATTAATATGACAGAAACGGTCTCAAAGAGAAGGCAGCCTGACATCGGAGCTAGAACAAAAACTGCAAATGTGACACAGCAGGGGGTAAATCTGTTTGCACTACGGCGGTATTAACTTGTTTTCAACGCACGAGAAACATAAATATTTGTTGACATTTCTGCACACGTCAGGCTCATATTTACTGCCACGTTCTTTGATTGCATGCCTCCAAACAACGTTTTGTAGGGAAATATATTAGGAAGGAGTTTGATTAGCTTATTTCTGAATTTGACAGAAAGACAGTTTATTCAAATGAAGCTACTAATCCAGAATGCCAGAAACTAAATGTCACTTCTGTCCTCACTGCGTTAGATTTTTCTTCCTTGTTAGATCTCTATTTAAAGCCTCGTGGTTTTATCTTTTGCTGAGAAAAATGAACAAAATGACAAATAAAGGCTGTAACTCTTGTTTAAATGTCTGGAAAATATTGTCTTTTGCTTAATCGTGATCAATCTCAAACATTGTTGGGTTTGTTTTTCCATGTTTTTATCTGCACAGCATCAAAGGAAAGTTGTAAATTGAAAAAAAGCTCGATGAATTAGATGAAGATTAAAGATATTTCATTAGGTGTCGAGTCCTGCAGGTGCTGCTTATGATTATTAATTATGATTATCTACACCAGAAAAAAGTAGAATGTTCGCTTCAGGTCGAGGGTGAGTTTTGCCTCAAGTGGAGGAGTTGGAGTGCCTTATTATCTTGTTCGTGATGGAGCGAGAGATGGACTGACGGATCGGGGCTTCATCTGCCGTAATGAGGGTGCCGCTCCGGTCCGTGATGCTGAAGAGAGCGCTGAGCCCAAAGGCAAAAGCTCTCAATTTACTGGTCCGCCTACGTTTTACCTCTTACCTATTGTCATGAGATTTGGGTCACGACCAAAAGAATGAGATCCCAGATACAATCGGCTGGAATTAGTTTCAGAAGATGGTTTGCCTCAGCCTTAGAGATAAAGTGTGGAGCTCCGAGTGGAGGCTGCTCCTTTGGATTGAAAGCTGAGGTGGTATCTGATCAGGGTGTCTCCTGTCCGCCTACCTTGGAAGGTTTTCTATGTTCTACTCAGAACTCACTAGAGGGATTTTATATCCAAACTGGCCTTGGAATTTCTCAGGATTCTCACAGATGAGCTGCTGGGGAGAGAGAAGTCCTGCCCCAGCGTGGATGCTAAAATGTGTGAATGGATGGATGGATTAATAAGAACATAGTGCTTCTGTTTATGTTAGAAATGAGGGATTATTTGCAACAGTAACCAAAAATCACAAAGTCACATTCTGTTAAAAAAAAAAAAAACCTGTGAATTTATGCAGCACTTTGAAATTTAAACTTCTGATCCCAGTGTCAACAAGAAGCAGTGCATGATGGGAGATGTCACCATCTTCCTGACTGACCTGTCCTAAGCTCAGCTGGAGGTCATGACAGCAGGTGATGCACAACTTCCTCCTTAAGCCAACCCGCTGATTTGGTTTTAAACTTGAAGAATTTCCAGTACTTTAGTTTAAAACTATCATCGGGGAGGAGGTGATGCTTATGATGATGTTCTATGGTGAGGAGACAACGCAGGAGTTTTTGGTTTGCTGTTTACAGAAGAGAGATAACTGGTTTAAACCACCTCACGTTGGGCTGTTTCTTGCTGAACTAAAACTCTGTCATAGCTGAAACTGAGTTGTTTTTTTTCCTAAATGCTGCCACTTAAGTGTCTAATAATGCAAAAATCTATCATGCTTGAGCCACCACTGTTGTCTTCACCAGGATTCACCAAACCCAGGGTCAAAAGGTTTCAAGCTAAAACAGGTCTGGACAACCGGGTCAGCATCACCGTGTTCCAGGAGGTAATGAGGAGACGCTTAACCCTCAAGCATCATTATCCATCGGGTTTTGTCATATGACACATTTTTTTGTCACAAAGATTCTCTCTTGACAAATTTTGAAATGTAATCGTTAGTTTTGTGAATCGATCACTGGAACATTAAAGCGGCACTCTGGAGCATTTTTCTCTGTATCAAAGTTTTCTAAATGTTTTAAATGATATTTCAGGTCTAAACTATGATCTATGGGTTGAGTTCCACAACATCTGTCATTCTGATGAAGACCCTCCTTCCTCCTAGAGACCCCTTTCCATTATTTCTTGCCGCCGACATTTTTCAGCCAATGAAATTAAAATTTCTGCATTGTCTGAACATGCACGCGCATCGACCAAACCTGTACCAGTAGGGGGCGCTGTGGTACAGGACGCTCCGTGTGTTTCTCTGTTTGTGTCTCTGCCTTACGGCTCATTTCTACTAAAAACCTACCCATTCTCCAGCTAAAGACAGGTTTATTTTTATTTTTAAACCTTTCACCTCACAGAATGGCAAGGCTTGACAGGATTATGCGTTTATTTTGGTCAGAAAGTTCATCCAGGGCCGAGTCAAGTTCAGCTTCAGAGTCCAGCAGCAGCTCTCTGCTAACAGAGCTAATATCAGAAGCAGCAGGGACAGAGAGGGCTCATCAGACCCTCGTAGTGTTGTTGGAATAAGATTGTGAACTGTGAGTGATTAAACCCTACACATTGAGCGGTACAGTTCATGTCCGAAGTATATGCGCCGCGCGCACGCGCGCACACGCGCACACGCGACCGGACGCGTGTGTCGAGATGTTTTGAGGAGGAGCCTTTGGACGCTAGATTCAAAAACTGCTCTCCTGATGAAATCCTCCGGAGTGTCGCTTTAAGAAAAAAAGTCATTAAGTAGTTCCAAAGTGCAATAAACATTTCTGATTATTATTTTTTTCTGCTTTTTGGGGTTGAATCTTTGATCAACTTCATTTCTGATCAAAACAATTAAATATTAATTTATTATCAGGATATTAACCCTTTGATGCTTCTTTTTAAGTTAAAAAAACACAAAAATTGTGTTATTTACCATGAATTAAATGTTGGGTGGTTGAGAGATTTTTGTATTATTATCAGTCTCAGATATGTTAAGAATATTCCAAATTATTAACTTTGATTCATTCTAGTTTTTGTGCAGCACCAGATTTAAAATTTACTACACTCTTAAGTCACTGAAGGACATAAATGTCCCATTAAGTTCCATTAAAAGCCCAGATTGTAATCATGCATTCTGTGATATTAGGGTTATTCTTTTATAGGCCCAAACATCAAACTTTTTTTTTTTGGTTTAGTTTTTTAAAAAGCATCATCTAATCAAACTGGCATTTAAACGGTTAAAATCCTGATAATTGATAAAGTTGATCAAAAATATTCAACTCAAAATATTAAAAAATATAATCAGAAATGTTGTTATAGCAGCTTTTGGAAGTGAATGAACATTTTTGTCCTCTAAGCAGGGGCGGTTCTAGGGGGGGTCCGGGAGGGCAGTGCCCCCTGACAGCAAGCTTGGCCCCCCTGCTAAGTGCTGAGTCTCAGGCATTAGAGACAAATACTGTTTCATGTTGTCACTGAAATGCTGCTGTAATTTTACACTAAGATTAGAAATACTTAAAGACAATGTTTCTAGTTTTTGTTTTAGAATGTGCCCGTCTAAAAAAGCAGCTGGCCCCAGCCTGACCCCCCCCCCTCTAATGTTGGTTTAGAACCCCCACTGCCTCTAAGGGTTAAATATGAGTCATAATCAGCTCCTAATATTTCACACAAGCTTTTCAAAGAATAAAAAAAAAATCCTTATGCTATTACAGTAGGAGTCCATGTTGGATCAGTGTGCAGCTGTTTAGCAGCCACACACTCCTGATACGTCTCATTAAACTCAGACGTCCTAATAAGGAACTTCTGAACAAACACTGGAGTTAAGTGAGATAAATGAGAAGCAAATGAAATCTTTAATAAAAGCTTTGTCATAAAAGTTTGTCTTTAAGCTTCAATTAGTTCTGTACATTACATTTAAATTGAAGGATTTGTGAGGAAATTTGGTCTTAATAATGTTCCTGTGCTTTCATGTGGCAAGAACCCAGCTTCACTTGGAAAACGCAGGAGGGAAAAATATATCGTGTGCATGAGAACACCCAACTAAAGCCAAAAAGACCTTGTCTCAGTGTTAAAAACTCTGCTTTTTTTTCCAGCAAGGGAAGAGGGCCAGTGTTCCTGGCTGTGATCTGTCTGACATCAGGCAGCGTTGCAGGCCAGTGCCAAGTAGAGCAGAGAAGCAGAATTCCCCCCGTTTACCCCGAGCTCCATGCAACTCCCAGCCTACATGAAGCATGTCATGAACAGAACCGCCAGAGCATGCCAGGCAATGACTCTTGCAAAAGGAGGGTGGAGGAATGGGCGGAAAGGAGCAACTAACATGCAGCACGAAAGCAGCACACAGAGCAAGTCAAAATGTGTTTTTTTAATCCAGTGTCAAAAAGTCAATTGCCTTCACAACATAAAAACCAAAGCTTAACGTGTTTGATTTACGCTGAGTGGATCGCTGAGGCCTTATCCTCATTTCAACTCATCATAACAGCCTCATTAGCATTCTTTACACCTGTGTGGCATCTCGAGGTGGATAATTGGCCAGCGAGATGGTCAAGCAGAATAACCATTAGCAGCGGTGGCACGCAATTACCGCTGTGACTGTCACCTGGAGATTGATGTGGTTAAGCCCGAGGATGCCCTGTGAAATCAATAGAATGTCATCTCTGAGCAATGTCTGTGTGATGGATTACCCCACGGAATCTCAATTACAAAGACGGGACGATGAATACGACCCTAACAATGGCTAAGATAATTGAAATAAGGGCAGAAATGCAACACTATTTGATTAAGTGTGAAAATAACAACACAGACTTTTCTGAGGAGTCGGTTAGCTTCTACAAATAAAAGGAGTATGTTCTATCATATTATATTAAGAAATGATGCAGTTTTGGACAAATCTTTTGATGAAAACTACCTGCAGGATTGCTGCTCTGTGTTTTTAAAAGAGGACACATTTGGGTCATGTTAACTTTTACAAATTACAAAGACTTCATCAAATAAAATCACCAGACCAAAGTGTTTTAAATGCTGTTACTTTACAAATGTGGGCAATGCTTATGCTTTATGTTAGACGAGCTCCTGGAAAAAGCACCAAAAAAAAAAACCCAATCAATCCCCAACACAACACAGTGGGAAGGTCCATGTTGCTGATTATGTGCCGTTGAAGAGGTCTTTGTTTGATATTAAAAATAACATTTTTATTTTTATAAAGCAGTTTCATTATTCTTCACAAAAATATATTTTACTGGTAGGTAAAAGATCAAAAGGATTTTCACTAGAATGTGAAAGGATTTGAAGGTAGCACTAACTTTTATGAGCCAGAGTTTGGTGGGAAAATTATTTTATAAAACATCTGCTCCCATAGAAACAGCTTCATCTCTTTTTGCTACAAAATTTGACCTAGAAACTGTTAGCAAGGCGCTATTCACAGATATTAAAGGTTGGAAGGGTACATGCCAGGCCAGCGTGAGATGTATTTAGCAGCGAGCCCACTTCAGGTGATGAAGGTGTGCAGAAAGATTTTAAAATCCATATAAAGTCGTACAGAGAAGCAGTGCAGGGAGGTTTTTATTGCACAGCTCTGTATTCTGCTCATGAATCTAGCTGCTGGGTTTAAAGTGACTTAAGATGGTGAGAAGACTGATACCTGAATGGTCACAATTAAGGCGAGAGTTGACAAAAACTCTAAATCATCAATGTTTGGCTTCAGCATCAAAGCTGGAGTTAGAACTATTCCTCGCATTTTGGGTAAGAATAACCAAACTCTGACTAATCATCTATGAATTAAAATACATTTTGGAATTTAATATCATAAAGACGAGCCGTATGATTTGAAAGGCTTCTGGGATTTGTGGATTAATTTCTCTCTATAGCTTCACTGCTCTCTGTGCCTTGGAGCTCAGACTCACTCCTCAGACAGACGTGCAGCAGAGCATCATTGGACTCATTTGCCTAATCTTCTTGGTACTTTGGTCGAGGTGAGAACATTCCCTGATAATGAGGTGCATCACATTGCAGACATGAGGAATGCATTATTTCAGTGACAGAACATAACCAGTGAAATTTAGTATATGATTGATTACTGCAGATAAACGAAACTGCATAGTTACATAACATCCAACCACTTTCAAATGTCTATGGGTTAAAAGAAACAGCTTCTTGCATTAGTTGTGATGTCTGGCCAGTCATGCGCTGTGGTCTGAGAATTTACCAGAAAGAACAAACTAAATAAGATGCATACACTTTGTAAATCCAGTCTGGCAGAAATAACAGATTATTTAAATACAGCAGACACGAGGAATCGCCCCGGCTGCATTCACACCGAGCAAACACCTGCAACTTTAAGGAACTCATCAAGCTCTACAAATCAGCTGGGAATTGCAGGAAATCTAAAATCTGCTCTCCTACGTTAATAGATGGAATAAAAACATCAAATGTGACAACTTTTATAGCTAAAACTCTCCGAATACTTTGCAATTTGTTTATTTGATTTCTGGAAATTGCATTTGTTAATTGTTCTGGCAGCTGGTTTGCTTCTTATTGAAATAGTTTTCTCAGTTCAAACAGAAAATATCAGAGCATCGTGCTTTTGAACGGCTTCATTATGAGCTAGTTTTCTATTTAAACCCCTGATCGTCCTTCCTGAGGGTTGTCAGGGTCTTTCTTGTCTTCTTGGTCCACGTGTGAGATGTTTTGATCACAGTGAAGATGGGTATTGCTGTGACAAAGATGGTTTTTTTACTCGTTTCTTGGACCGTTGTTCTTCTTTGTCTTAAGTATGAACATCCCTGATCCCTGAGATGTAAGTGGACAATAGTGTTTATCTAAAGAGTTGGGTTTCCTGTATTGTGCCATTGTCTGAGGGTGTTTGCACAATTTTTACAAATGACATCACTATTTGTGACCTTTGCTGTCTTCTTTTATAATCAACTCTGGTTTAGTAACTTTCTGTTTTGCAGCATCGCCAACTTTTATTTAAATAAAACCTTTTGGATCTCAGTTTTCTGCCTCTGATTCTCTGCTTTGGGTTTGCAAAACCACCGGCAATTTGATAATGTATCAAACATACGTACATTTTAATCAAATACTTTCTTTTTAATCCCTTAATAAAAATCTTCAGATGCTAAAATCACGAGAAATGAGTCATTTCCGTGAGGTCCAACCAGGCCACTTGTTTAATTCATCACATTGGGTCACATGAGGGTGTCTCAAAGTATTATGGGAATTTTTCTTTCTCTCACAATGTACCCATTCAAGGCTAAGCGCTAAAGAAACAACCCATTAAACCCTCACGCGTTTGCTTTTAGGTGTAAGATTTTTTTAAGTACAGTCAAAAGTTTGAAAAAAGTTGTCTTTTTTGTAAATGTCAAGTCACATCTGGCTCACATTTTGTTTGCCTTTACAGCATCTGTCACTCAAAATCCTAAATGCTCTCACTAAATGGTCCCCATGACAACCGTCAGCCCTGATGTTACATTCGCCAGCTTGCTAATTAGTCACAACCAGGCGATCCTGTCTGATTTCTTCTTGAAAGACATAAATACTCGTCCTACTGCTGGTGATGTGGCTGAGCGGCATGTCGTGTGAATAATTAAAGGAAGCTGATCTGCATTAAAACAACATTAAATACTGTACTTTACGTCAAAAACCCCCAAGTTTTATTTTCTCTGAGTAATTGTTCAGTGACACTGTTACGTGAAACTAATGGGATGCAAAAGCAGAACACCTTTTATTGATGTGAATCACTTGAGGAGAGATCATTCATCCTTCTTTTTTCTTTTTTTTTTGTGTGTCCTATCTGCCCCCAAGGCTCCTCTGTGACGAAGAGCCAGTTCTGGCTCTTCATCTCCCTCAGGACGAGTCGTGTGTCTGTGTGCGATACAAAGAAAAAGTGTGTCCCTTGTTGTGTTCTTGTTGTAGCTCCGTGTGATTTATGCACGTCTGTGTGGGAGCGTGTGTGCGTGCGCGGACTGTGTTTGGCTTCCACACAGAGCCAGTTCAAGGCTCAAAGATCATGCAATGCATTCTGTTCTTTTAACGCTATCAGCAAACCACAACCCCCCTGCCTGATTTCCTACAGTCAGCGCATCCTGTGCTGGAACATCGGGAATCAGTTACAGAACTTTGATGTCCTTTTAAGGAATATTTTAAACATCTTTTCCAAAGTGCAGTTTTCTGCAAAAAAAAAAGATGATTGAAGGTTAAACAAAGATAAGATTCCTGGAGAAAGCTGCAGGGTTTGAAGGTGTTTTGCAAACAAAATTAAGCTGTTTGTGTCGAGATGAAGAAAACCTGGGTTAAAATTCAAGTTACCAAACGTCTTTATGACTTTGCTTTAACGACCCTTCACACACATTTTGCAACTCATGCCCCGATTTTGCAAGATCAGTAAGAACTAAAAAGCCTGCAGATGGAAATTGACAAAATGTAATTAATATCCCACTCAGTGCAGACAATTGGAAACAAAAAGATTTACGCCCTGCTTCAAAACAATTAATTGCTTGTCATAAATTCTTGCTTTGTTTGTCTTTTTAGATCATTAAGTGGCTCAGAATGGGAGGAGGCACCGGGGAGAGGGTGAATGAAAAGTCATTTTCAGGAGGGGTCGTGTTAATACAACTCTGAGCAAACCCATTAATTAAAATGGTTTGCTAAAGGACCGACTTGCGGCGTTAAAAAAAACGGGTCAAGCATCAACTGGATATATATTCGCTGCAGCCTTGTAATCTCACTAATGAGCAACAAGGGAACTTCAAACAATCAGGTCTATCATTCATTTTACAAGGTAAAAACCAGCGGAACAATTAATTAAACCTGTCAGTACTTCTATGCCCCCCCATCCTTTTCTTGCCCTCCTCTTCGGCCTTGCATTCCCTCTGTGGAATACAAAAATGAAGGACTGCATACAAATGTCTTCAGCTCTCCTTCGTATCTTTCAGCGGGGATGATTTCCACACCCTGATCTTGAGGACTATTATGCAAACTGACCCTTGGTTTGTTTAAGAAAACGACTGACATGGAATGAATGTTCGGCGATTGGAGTCAGAGGAGCAAAACTATTTGAGAAATTAATCAGAAATAGAACATGTGCAAGGTCAGAGTCTGCAAATGTGTCTAGCCTTCACTAAAATATGGATTTAAATGTTCATTTTGTAATAAATGTGTATGTTTTTCCTACCTCTGAGCTTTGTTTTAAAAGAGATACAAGTTTAATTATATAGATTCTAATCAGTTTATACTGTATGTAGCGTAATATAACCTGATTTTATCGTTATAGTACGGACACACTTCTACAAGGTTATCAGCTCAGTTTTGTCGGTTTTATGCTAAGCACTGTTAGCTACCTTCACTCAACTGATGGTTATGCAGGCATTCTAGATTCTCTTTGATTCAAAGGGAGACCTACGCACGTATATTTGAAAGGTATAACCCAGAAGCTGACTTAGACTTCAGTTATTTTATTAAAGAAAACAGATTAAATAAACAGACAGACGTGAGGTAGGTAGTTGCATCTTAAGAGGTTCTTCTGATGTTATTAAGCTGAGAGTTAATGACGAGAGCCCGTGATATGTTATTATCTAGGGATCTCGGCTAGAAAGGAGGGGAGCTGAGCTAACTGGATCGAGTGTTATTTATCAATAGCCTCGGTTTTACCAGGTCGGGTTGGTACCTGCTAAGACCGCTCCAGATCGCCTCGGCGTGAGGTGGAGGTGTAGGTTCGTCGGTGTGATCGTTGATCTGACGAACCTCAGAGTTATCCCCGGTGACGTGACGTTACCGCAGGCACGGAGGAGTCTGTCGAGCCGGTCTAGCTGGTCCATGATCGGCTGGTGTAGAGGCTAACCGGCTTTCCCATGGCAGGTGAAAAGAAGCAGACCGATGGTGTCTGGCTTCTTAGCCGGAGCAATGTTCTCGACCGGTGAGGCTGGCTACTCACGAGCTCGGTCGGCATCCGAGGCCTTCCGTGTAGCGGAGGAAAACGGAGGCCGTGTTCTCTCGTCGAGGGGTTGACGAGAACTCTCACTCTCGGTAGCTTCCAGGCAGGAAGCTGACAGAGGGCACTTTGGACGCGTGGCCCAATGGGGAAAGAGTTACCAAGTCACGTGGTTCTCGTCATTAGAAACCCAGGAAGTTTAATGGATTACTAATATGTTTTAACCTTTTAGCAAAAGTAGAAATCATAAAATAATACTGATGCAACATCAACATTCATGAATACTGGAAGAAAATGAATTAATCACATTAAGACATTTCTGGACAGTGGATTAAAGGTGGGGTCTTTAGAATGAGACATCAAAGAGTTCTTAAGTTTAATTATTAATTAAAGGAAATCTTCTTAGTCTTCCGACACGACCGGTCCTGGAAGGAATGTTGATTCAGGTTACAACATAATAAAAGAGTCATTTTAATCCAAGTTATTAGGAAAAAGATGAGTTATTGTGGTGGTGAACCAGATGTCAGAAATCAGAGATAGTAACGCTTTGCCAGCGCTACACAGAAATGAATCGATCTGGGTTTTTAACGGCCAATCAGTGAAAATCAGGACAGAGAATGGCCCAAATATAAAGTCAAAATCAAGATATAGCCTAATATTATTGTCATTTTCTTTCCACATTTGGTGTTTTTCCATAAAAATACTGTAAAATGTCACAAACAGCTCCCTTGATGCAAAAAGCGCCATTTTTGTTTAAAATTAGGGTGTAAAGTTATGTGTAAAAATACTGCATAGCCCACAGTATTTTTTTAAAAAGGCAAAAAAGCTGCCTAATCTATCATTAAATGGATTATTTTGATCTATATTAAGTTTGAAGTGCAGAGAACATTATAGATGTGCAAGCAAACGTGAAAAAACTAAAGCCGATGACACAAAAAATAATAAAATAAAGAATAATTTGGAGATGCACTCAAAAAATCAGCTGTGTATCGTCAATCTGAAACTCAAAAATGTGATTTTTGAATTATTTTCTTCCATGGATGCTAAAAAATATGTTTTCTGATCATTTTAAGTCTTTGATAATAATCGGAATCAGCTAAATCAAAGCTGTACAAGAATCAGAAATCAATATCAGCCCTCAAACCCAGAATCTCTAAGTAAAATAAACAAACAGGAAATAATTCCTTAAGCCAAAAACAGATGACCTGAACTTGGTGAGGTTGTAGACAGTCAGCAAACCCTAGACGTACCAGCTGACCAATCCATTGTGCTCTTTGCATCATCAGTGGGATTTTGAATGATTAATGGGCTCCACTTTATCTGCAGACCTTCTAACCTTGGCTAGCTTCATGAAGGACTTTGAGCATGTGTTTCTCATTCACATGTCCTTACACACATTCTTCTTGTTCAATAACGACTGTGTTTTTTCTCTGTTTCACACAAAACCACATTCAGATCACATTAAGACAAACGTGGGGTTTGGTGTCTTAGTCAAGGACACACTGAGGGGTTGGGGATGAATCTTAAAGCTTGTTACTGCTGGGCATCAACAGCTCCATCATCTGATTTAAAAAGATGATTACTGAGGTCTACCTGTACTGCAAATACAGCCCAATCTGTTTAAAAGGAACCCATATTTGATGATGAATATAAATAGATTTTCTGACTCCTGACAGTAATGTAACCAAGTGAAATCTGTATTGAAATGTACAAACACAGATTTTCTACAAGTATATATATGTTTAAGAACAGTGGGGCCCATTTGTTCCTGGCATGACCCCAAAAAGAAACTTTGTTTTTACACATTTTGACACATAAGTCAATAAAAACCAGCTGAAAACGGAGGCTGCTGAGCCAACTGAGTCATGAGAAATGTGTTCTTGCACAATCTTTTTCTCAAAGTGTTTCTATACTTTTTTTCCCCACAAGAACGTTCTACTAGATAATTGATTGTGCATGATCCACTGATTTCTGAAGGAAATATGGCTTTTGTGATTCTGCTGATGCTCACCAGAAGTGGGGCTTTATTTAGTTTTCTAAGAAACTTCTTGTAAACATTGCGCTATAATTTATTATTTTTAATCAGACTTCTCAACAAAATTAATTGCCTTATGACAGCTCTAGTCAGGATTAGATTGTAGAAGTTTTAGGTCGTAAACCACATTGCAAACCTGTTTGCATTTTTCAATGATTCTATATTCTGTGTGGTCCGTTCTTTTCGTCTAATTTGCGTGCAAAAACGCATGAGATGAATGGTCCAAAATCCACTCGAAATGCAGAAAAAAAGAGCTGCACTGATGTCTTCACTGGTAGCTTGCATCTGTCAGCAAGAGCAGTTTCCTCCTCAACTCTATGTGGATTTACAATCTGCTGGTGACCTCTTCACTCAGAGGCTGTTGTGGTTAAAAAAAACCATAAAACTGTGTCATGGAGTCAAGCTTTGGTTCCACTGGGTCTCTGCTCCCCAAAGCAGTCCACTGCCTCTTTATCAAGCCCCAGCAGCCCCTGTTGTTGTTGGCAGCTCACTGCAAGAGGGATTAGGTGATAGTGAGTGAGGAGACCGGGGGCCAGCTGAAGGAGACCCCACCATGTCCTGCACCCCCAACTGGGACTTGTTAGAAGTTACTGAAGTCAAGAAAATATGTGCATTGGGAGAAATGTGGAGACTTGTGTACAGACAGGGTGTAGAAGTACATTTTTGCTTCTCTGGGGTTGAATATTGTACTTTAAGCTTGAGGTAAAAGGTTCATATATGGACTGATTGTTCAGGTTAAATGTCAAGAGATTATCTGTGTTTCAGGGAAAAATCTATTCTCTGAAATGTTTTTATTGAATGTTTCTTTAACCAAACGTCTGTGATAAAAATGGCAGGTTAGCTGAGATCAGTTTCAGGGTTCAAACCCCCGTTAGGGATCAAATGTGGTTAATCACAATGAATTCATGAATTAACAAAACTTTTCCTCTAATAAATGAAATCATTACTGCATCTCGTATTTACTCAGGTTATTTTGTATGATATGAAAATTCGTTTATTGATCTGAAACATTTAAGTAACAAAAAACAGAAGAAATCTGTAAGGGGGCAAATATTTGTTCACAGCACCTGTGTAGAAGACAATCAAGCAGCTTTTGTACCTTTTTAAGGATCCCTTTTATTCTGAAAATCTTGGATGAAACACATATGAACAGTCTCCAAAAGCTACAAATTACGAAGCTACCAACAAGTACACACAGTTGAGAGTACTGGAACAGTCCCTTTGAGGATATCACCCAAATTACATAAATTGGAAGACTAGCTCTCCGTCGCTAGAATTTTTGAAATATTTCAACAAATTTCCTCTCCAAATAGTTGCAGGGTCCTCACGAGCGCCTGGAATCTGTCTCGAGTGCTTCTTGATTTTGTGACTTAAATGTGAGAGAAATGTTGGACGAGTTGGTGACCAAACTCAAGGCATACCGGTAATTAGAAAACTAACCAGAAATTTCACACAACTTTGGAAAAATGCCAATTCTGTGTGAACAATTTTGAGTGAAAACCAGAACCTCAGCCCAGTGAGGTACTGGTTTTGACTCTCAGCCCTCAGAGTAATGCCCTTGATGGGGAATGCGATTGAAAAGCCAAATGCATGTGCTTTCTGCGTGATGTGTAGCCAGGAGAAGAGGTTCCTGACTCTCTCTGCACCGCTTCCTTTTATCACCGGCCTAAACTCTGTGATGAAAGAGGTGTTTGAACTCTAACTCCTACACAGGTTTCTCTCCAACTCTTGTGATGATTTGATGTTTTAAACGAGTCAAAAGCGAATACAGAAATTCACCTGGTGATGTTCGCTGGTGTAAAAACTGCTCGTATGCAGAATAAACTGCTATCTGTTTTTACAGAGCTATTCGATTTGTCTGAAAGCTTTTTCTTGGCGTCCATTTAGAATTTATCTTAGACAAAAACACTGCTCTTGAAGAGCGAACGTAGGCCAAAAAGACGGGGTGAGAATCTTGTTGATCAGCTGAAAGAGACCAGATTCCCTCCGCTATCCACCACTCGGTCAATGACCCCCACACGCAGACAGCACAGGTCAAAGGGGGGGTCGGTGGACTGTGAGAATGAGGAGAACAGGATGGAGTAAGCATTCCCTCCCAGCTGACAACTCACGCTGTAACTGCAGCAAATCTGTTAGTCTGACTGTCAGAGGGAGGATGGAAGCCAGGACCCAGAATCATAACGGTCAGCAGTAACAGAGGTCAAAACTTTGGCTACTTCTGTTTATCCCTGTTGGCACCTCGAATGCTTAAAAAATGAGATTTTGCTTAAACTTGTGGAGGCATGAAAAAGTTACACAAAAACTAACTTCCGTACAACAAAAATCCTCAATAACCCTTTAATAAGGTCACATTTGCATATCGCGAATCAAACCATTCTAGACATTTACAGTTATTTATGACAGTTCATATTCACATAGCTTTTTCTGTTTTACACCTCCGCCTCCGTTTGTCGACTCTGAAAACTATGCGGTGTTCCTTCTGGGCATACAAATCAAATGACTAAAGTCAGGGTGTGTGTGTGTTTATGCGCGTTTTTTCATGGCTGTATTACAGCGGTAAACGAGCCCCCGGAGGTGGTTATTTTATGTTGCTGCTCATATTCCTCACGTCTACACACAACAACCCTGACATTATTGCAGGCAGTTTGTGAGGACAGAGCTTTACGTGTTTGCCTACCCGTGTTACAAATGAATGCTGCACTCTGACACCCAAGGAGATTTTTTGGGGGGTATTTATTTTGCAGCTAAGCATTTTAGTTGACTGGTCATGTGAGATTATCTTAAATGGAATGTGTAGCAGAGCAATATGTTTCAATAAGTTAGTCAAAAGGGATAATATCCGCAAGGACGAAAAAACATTGAGTCCAATCAGAACATTCGCGCCGGCTGCAGTGTGGCTGCAGTACGGATGCGGAGCTCCGTTAACTTTCCGGATCGAGTCTATTTTTTCACATTCGGCTTTTCGTGAAGTTAAATACATTTCATGTGCCAGACAGGAAGTGACACGTGAACCAGCGAGGTGCATATTTCAAAATAAAACCTTTAGCTACATCGCTAAAGTTAACACTATTTGGATATTTAAAAGACAAAGAAACAACATAAGACTTCATTAAGCATAACATTAAGCTATATAAAAACGGAGTAAACAAGCCAAGTGAATAAATAATCCTCAACAAAAGTATGAGACGATGAGATTAGCTTTCGTTTACCAACTCCTGGTGATACGAACAGTTATCGCATGAACCACAGAGATTTGGTGCACTCATTGAGCTAATTTCCAGAGATGTTCTGCACACAAACCGCAGGCTGTGTGAATTGCAGTCCGTACGTAAGCTGCACGGAAACCGGACCGCATCCGTTCCAGACCCGGTGTGAACTAGGTGTAAGTCGTCCAGGTCCTAAAGCAGCCAAACAGCCCCAGACCATCACACTACCACCTCCATATCTGACTGTTGGAATGTTTTTTCGAAACAGTTCGTTTTCTTCAAGATGTAACGGAACACAAACCTTTCAAAAAGTTCCTATTTCGCCTCGTCAGTCCACAGAACGTTTTTCTAAAGGTTCCCATTCCATGGATGCCATGTTGTTCTGGGTTCTTTTGTTCTTGTATTTATTTTGAATGGGGCATGATGTGTTGCTTTTTGAGATCTTTTAGCCTCCTTCATGTTGTCAGACAGGTTCTATTGAAATAATTTCTACAGGTCTGGCATTAATCAGGTCTATGTGTGGCTAGTGGAACAGAACTCAGCTTTAAAAATAATCACAATGAATTCATGATTTTACCTGTTGTATAATAATTTGATGGATGATGAGAATAGAGTAGAATGATCCTTTACTTTCTCCTCAGAGAGGACATTTTTGTGTATCAGCAGTAAAGCGACAGAAATGAAAGCACATTGATGTACATAAAAAAATAAGCAGTAAAAATAAAAACAACAATAAAAAGAAAATAGAGCTATCAACCGTGAGCTGGAAACAAAAGAAACAATATGCTGATCTTGGAGGTAAAAAGAAAAATGTTCCTAAATGTTGGAGAGCACTCACATAAAGGTCCGAAAATAAAACATATCTTTAAAAAAAAAAAACCTTTCATAACTTTAATGCTGTCTTATTCTTGAAGATGTGTGAGGCGGACTTGTTTAAAAAAGACAAGATGGCATTTACGAGTAAAATACAAATGGGCTAATTTACAGACAAAGGTATTGCAAATATCTGAGATCTTGTGGAGGAAAGAGCTTTTAACAAATGAGTCATAAAACAAAACAGCTAAAGGTCGTCTCATTTCCCCCCTTTCTTCTTCGATGTCCTTCAACATGAAAAAATTTTTAAAAACTGAAGATATTTTCCTCTTGTAACCTTTAATGGACTCAAACCTGTTACTTAAAGACGTGTAATTCTGTTTAACCACGTTTAAGATTGTGAAAATCCAGAAATGCCACGTGTTGAATAAACGATTTGAATGGTTGAGTACCTTTGAATCCAGCTTTTAATGTAAAAAGAGGCCATGTCTGATTACTCCATACAGAAGGAACCTTGAGGAAGCAGTGAGGGATGTTTGTTCTTTAAAGAGCGACTGCTGCTTTCAGTAGATTTCAGCTGACTTAGTGACAGTAGGAGGCTGAGGAATAGATCAACCAGCTGGGGTCCAGAAACCCCCGTCGACTGATGGAAAAAAGCTTCAGAGTGAAGACCCATTTTACTGCACAAAGGGCCTCTTTAGCCATCCAACTCGAGGTCTAAGCTGAGTTCCCCTCAGGTAAAAAAAATATTTTTTTTCTTCTGGAGACTTTTTGGATGTTTCAGCCTTAAAGTCAACAAGAAGGAATTTTTTTTTTTTTTAAGATTCTGTATTCAAAAATACTGCTGATTCATGCTGTACTTGGAGGCATACGGTAACCTTTTGTCCAATAAAACATTTTCATGAAATGCAAATCTTAGCAGAGATTTTTTTTAAAAATCATCTTCAGGGGTGTTCGGCATCCCTAGCGTTTCAACATGCGAAACCTCGAGCACGTCGACGCTGAAAAGAGACTTCATTTGAAAAGTTTTTTTTTAAAGAAGACGGCAAAAAGATATTCAAATCTGCTAAACTATTCCAACCGCTGCTTCACTCGGGATCTGAGATCAGTTTAAAGATTTCTACACCAATAAAAGCCGAAAAACAAACAAAAACACCACATATCTGCATAAATGCTTTAACTGTTGAAGACAGAGACGATTTAATTCTAAAACCTTACCAGCGTAACTACCTAATTAATAAAGAAGACGGTGTCCGACTTATTAATTACAGCTCTGAGCTTGGAAATAATTGGAGCCTCTGAGCAGGTAATTCAAAAGCAAGAAACTCCATCCCAAAAATTCCCTTTTGAAGGAAGCAGTTAAAAGGTGCTGGCTACGGGTGAAATGAGCCCATTTCTAAGGCTTGTCTTTGAAAATAATAAATTATAGTGTATCATGGCCTTGCAGCTGCGAGGAGAAGAAGAAAGGTACAAAGGATGGAGTCGAGTTTCAGCGCATCCTTCCCTTAGGTTTGGTGGTTCTGAATAAATTTTAGAGCATATTATCATTGTTTGTTTGAATACTGTAGATGAAATGAAATCATAGCTTCGGCTACAAAGAAGGGGAATAAATATGCTTCCCAATAATGTGTGTGTGTGTGTGTGTGTGTGTAGAGTGATAACCTCCTGAAAACAGTTATTTAAATGACCACTTGAGGCAGGCTCTAAAAGTGAGCAAATAAACGTATTTGGCACCAAAGAGTGTTTTTGTCTGTACACTTGTTTAATTTAGTCAAACATCCCAGTTCTTTTTAGATGATCTAAACTTTAAATTATGCATAATTAGGAGTGACATATTTGTTGAGTTGAGCATCATTTCCAGCTGCAAAACCCAAAATAGAAACAGGAAGAAGCTGAACTCATCACAATGGCTGTCTCGCTTTTATATGCAGTATAGAATCTAATTGATAGAGTGTGTAATGTGTTCAAAATAACTATTTTTATTATAAAGTACCTTGAAACTCAGCTCATTTAATATCAACCTGTCAGCGTGGCTCCGTCTCTCTCGAATAGCTCGACTCTTACTTTAGAAAAACGAGCTGAATTTGTGCTATTAGGGCATACAGATGTTGGACGTGGCCAGTTGGCTGCAAATGAGATCATCAGGTGAAAGGATGTAATTAGATGTCATCTCCACACTAATCGAAAGAGCACAGCAGGAAGGAAGAACGTTCCAGATCACTAGTTTTATCTTCGTCTCCTCCCTTTACCACCAGAATTTGCACTTCTTCTTCCTCTCTTCTTGTTTTTCCTAAGTTGTGCCCTTCTTTATCTACATTTGATTGCAAAACCTTTACAGGGCATGCATGGAACTGGATTTCTTTATCTAGAAAGCTTTCTCCGTACAAACAGGAAAAGTATCAAGCTTTAAACTCGAAGGGACATTAAATTTATTCACGCTAACAATGTTGCAAAAAGAGCAACTCTTTGAGAATCTGAAGCTTTTTGCCACTTTCCATAAAAATGGTCAGGTTTTCCTCTGGGTGCCTGCAAAAAGCTTCATTTAAATGTGGGCAAATTGCACCAGCCATGTTTGTCTGGCAGTGCAGAATGAGGTGCAGAAGTCCCTTTGCAGGAGTTGTGTGAATATTTTGCGCTTGCAAAGAAAGTGCAATCCATTGGTGAATTCGTGCCTCTGTTTGTAATTTATCCGATATATTTGCGTCTATCTGCAACTCATCTCCCTCTAACAAAAGAACGGTTTTTAAAACTCAAGTGTCTTTGGGTTCCTCGAACAGTCTGTGTGTGGCTCAGTCTCCAAAAACAATAACGCCACAAAGGAGGTCACGGATTTGTATTTGCTCAGTTATTTGTGTGGCGTCTTCAGCCTCGTGTTTGTTTAGCTCCCCAGGAGAGGCTGCTTCCTGTCTGTGTTTTCAGTGAGATATGAGGACATCTTTTTGGAGAGGTGCAACAGGTCACCAGCTACCAGCAGTGCAGTCTGAGATATGAAGTCCAATAACAGCAATAAATCCCAGTATGCAAACTGGGACAAATTGTGTCTGGACCCTGTCTAGGCTGGGTTTTATTGTTCTGCACATACCAGAGAAATGGAAGACGGCCTCACATTCAGAAGGTATGTTCTCTGTGAGGCTTGTGTTCAGGGAAAAGGAAGGTTTAAATTTAAGTGTATACACATATGTGTGTGTTTTTATGTCTGTCTCACAGCAAAAAAAAAAAAAAAGATGTAAAGCGATCCACTCAGCTCCTTCTGCTTGAGGCTAAACATCACAAGCAGGGAGAAACCCCAAGTGAAAGCAACCAGAAACATCCTGCATCCAGCTGATGAGCCCCAGGCTTCCTTTGCAGTGATCCTGCAGTCCATTAGAAAAGGGAAATCCTGATGGAGAGCATGCTGTCTGCTTAGCTTGGGACTCATCTTGACATGCCTGGGGGCGTCACATTCAGAGCCACAAAGCAGCAAGAGTTGTTTGGCCAGAAGTAGATCTGCTCCCTGTGGTAATAGCTCACTAACTGTCCCCACTGGAATAGAAGTGTGTAAGCTTCAAGTTTGTTTTCCTGCCTACAACAAGCAAGGAGACTATGCAGTAAGGCATACACTCACGAGTGTGTAGAGAACGGGAAAGAGCTCTATATGAGGCTTTTTGTTCAGAAAACAAAAAAGCTAAAACTTCAACTTTTCTTAAATAGATTTTCTGGCCATTTTAAAGTGTGTTTCTGAGTAAAAGTTACAAATTACTATCTTACCCGTTGTATATGGCTTCCTGGACTGATTCTGTTCAGAGGACTGAAGTCGAACAAGACCAAAGGGCATTGCTGCCACCTTAAAACAACTCCAATCTTCACAATTTTAAAGAAATTCTTGCAACTTTAAAAAAAATATTTACACTTCCAACAATTCTGCATAATTTACATGTAATTATTTGGTTATTTACAATCCTAAATATTTACCATTAGCAGCAAAATGTTGGCTAAATTTTGCAATTTTTCTGCAGAAAATGTATGAAAACGATTTTGGGGATCAAAGACAGCAGTACACTCTGATGTACACTCATCAGTCCTATAGGAATTAAACCTGATTTCTCTAAAAAATCATTTAAAAAGCTGTTCAGGAAGTTATCTACAACAGGTAAGATGGTCATTATTTGTAGTGCTTACACAAAAACACACTTTAAAATGGCCAAAATATCCCTTCAAATAAAACTAGTCATTTAAAAAACGCCCTTCTTTGCTAGTGAAAACGCACAAACTTAATGCTTTGTGCATCATGTTTTTGTCTTGCAGACTATAACCAGCCTGTGATGTCTTTGTTGATTTATTAAGCACTAGGTTTTACACAGAAACACACTTCAAACACACTAAAGATTCCTGTAAGCTTCAAGGAATAAAAAAACAGATGTGAATGGCACAAAAACTGTTGATGCTACTCCTGTTGATCAATCAGAGGACATTTTTTGAGTTATTACTTTATCTTGTAAAGAGATGGTGCAGTACTATGTAGCTTCACGTCAACACGTTGTAATTTTAGAGCAGTGCGTTTTCCAGGTTTGATTTTGCAGAAAACAAATGAAATAAAATGCTTTCTAACCTTAATTTTCACTTTTTTTAATCAGAACATGAATGTCTGAAAGCTCATTCTTTTTCTGAGTCAGATCCTAAATTTTAAAGTGTTTTTGGAGACTGCTCACTTGGATGCCACTTCAAAACAAACCAGTCTTCTACTGGAACCTTTAATCCTCAAGACACATTAGTTCATGTGTGCATAAAAAGAACTTGTCATTATTTAAACTATAAAAGAGCGGGTTCACATCAGGACACGCGCTGACATTTAGCTCCAGGCAGCAGGAGCCCTTTAGTGAGCGTGTCCAGGGGATGCTGGGGGAATATCTGAAACTCTACATCTCCTGCTTCCGCAACCTTTCAAGCCAAAAAGGAGACACACCAAAGAATGCTGGTGCACGCAACAAATTTCAAGAATCAAGAATAGTTTTCATCATATTGCAGGTTCTGAAAATGTCGTAGGTGTCACTGGAAGCTCGTCATCCCAGAAAGAGACTGGAATATTTAAAGTGGACATCAGAAACAGTTAGCATCATCAAAAACAGTGATTGAAAAACACGCTGGTTTAAAGAAAAGTCACTACCTGAATGTAAGTAGGCAAAGAAATCAGAGCTAAATACTACAGTGGTGTTTTAAATTTAATTCTATTTTATTTGATCTTTTTTGTTTGAAACTAATTATTCACGTTTTTATCCATAAATGTTGGGTCACCACGATTCTGGCAGCCTACTTGAAAATCTCGCTGCTCGTTCATTTGCAACGCCCCGTAAACCGTCTGCATGTTTCGTGTCGGGAGGTGTCCATCCCCGCCTTCTGACATACAAGATCTCCTGCTGATTTCACATCTAATCATCATTAGAAACTGGGAGCTGTCGTGCAACCGGAAGGTTTCTTTTTAATTACCGCAGAATTCAAAGGTTTGAGATGAAAGAGAGCAAAGTGACAGAGACGGAGGTCAGCTAATCAGCTCTCACTCCGTCTTTTGTTCCTTGTTCATTTGTCTGTTCCTGTCTTGTCTTTGTTACCCATCATGCTGTCTGCCAGTGTGGCTCTCTTTATCTTCGCTGTGGTTAATTTGAACGTTTATTTCTGGATTTGTAGCTGCTTTATGTTTGTTTTTCTGCCTGTTCCTGTCTTAAAATCAATGACTGTAAATTGAAAGTCTTGTTTGTCCTTTGTGTTTATAGCTCAGGTCAGAAACTGGTGATTAATTAGTGTTAATACTGCAAGAAACATTTTCTGAAATCTACTTTAATTAAGTCTTTATGGACAAGTGGCCATATTTTATCACAGGATTATGTTTTAAATTTTGATTTGCATCCTAAACCTGAAACTTATGCCAAAAAAAGTTATAAAAAGTTGTTTTTTTTTTAATTCTACAAGGTGAAATAGCAAAACATTGGAAAAATAAACTGCCCTCAACAACACCCACTGGTTGAAACTTTAAGTTTCCCTTATTTTAAGGGGTTAAAGGTACCTGTTGACTTTCAGGCCAGACTTTTAAACTAAAATCATCTGCTCAGTTTTTAAATTATCATGCAAAACTGCAAAATCTCATGAATTTAGCTCAATATCTGTAAGACTGACTAAATTATGGACGTTTCTGTGCTGACTGAGGTTGATTGGCTGTGGCGGCCATCTTGAATAGAGTTGACTTTAGAAGTTAATCAGTTGTAGATCAACATCCAGTGAAATCTGTCCAATGGTTCGTGATATTTATTACTCCAACAGTTCAGTTTTAAATAAAGATCAGTAAGTGCATGAACTATGTTTTGAGGATGACTCTCAGCTACTACCACACCAACGTTTAGCTCAATATCAATAAAATCAAAGTTATTTCCTTTACATGTTTGTATGGTTTAGTTTTTCACTAAGTAATGATGCATTTTGGCAAAACAGGAGCCGTTTTCACCCCAGCGCTGCACAGCCTGCTCTACTGGTGATATAAATCCCCCCCAACAGCCACGTCCACCCCTCAGTGCAAATGAAACGA
Organism: Callopanchax toddi; assembly: GCA_006937965.1. Taxonomy (NCBI): domain Eukaryota; kingdom Metazoa; phylum Chordata; class Actinopteri; order Cyprinodontiformes; family Nothobranchiidae; genus Callopanchax; species Callopanchax toddi. The sequence goes on from SSNR01000541.1 coordinate 220,204, forward strand.
TCACGCTGAGCTCTGCAGCGTACCTCCTCCCACATGTTTTGTTTCCTGCCATATTTATTAAAGGGAGACCTGAGAAAACCGAAAGAAAGCTGGGCTTTTAACTCGCATCATTTCATTTTAAACCCCCCCACGTCTTTCTCCTTTGCAGATGCCGACTGTGTTTAAACAACTGGGTTTCATCAGCGGCGGTCTTTCAGCAGCCTCAGACAAGTGCCTCCACTAAATGTCAGCACAGCGTGCTCAGGACTGACTGTAACACACTGATCCACTTTCAATCCCTCAAAGTGTTTGTGTTTTTTCTTCAAGCTTAAAGGAGCATAAAACATCATTTAAATGAGGTAGTGTTTTAATCTCCTTGTGCGTAATTAAACCTCGATTCTTTAAACCTGCTGAATTTTGATGAGGTGGTGTTTCAGACTCCCCTCCCTCCATCCTCTCCTCCTGTTCCTCCTCGGTTATGGACTTCAGCTCAACTTCGCACTTTAAAACTTAATGCTTTGGGACAATGAGAGCATCCATGTTGCACGGGGATCACACGGGCGAATGTTGAGGCGCTTTTCACTCGAAACTTCTTACAATCTGCAAGTCAGCTTTGCAAAATCCCCACCTGTGCAAAGCAAGCGAGAATATGATTTCCAATGAAAACATTTGCCGAGTAGGTAAGCCATAAAATTGCAGTTGCCGGCGTTGAAAGCTTTGTCCCACAGTTTTGCAGGTGGAATTTACATATATTAAGTCTGGAAAACAAGTGAGATTCATGGCTGACAGTGGCATGAAAAACCCATTCGCTCTCCCTTCAGCTTGCTTCCCTCCCTCTTCCCTCTCTCCATCACGCAGACAGCTCTGCTTGTTCGTGGCTGCTCATGTGTGGCAGCAGAGCTGGATGGAAAACATATTGCCCCATCAATCACTTCCCATTCTTCTCAGCTGTGTGCTTCCAGAACCGACAGAGACCGAGGCCACACCGAAGTGTGTTCAAAAAAATATATGCAAGGATGACAAATAATCACCCAAAACCCGAGTCGCAGGATGTAACAAACTGACCTGATCTCATCGTGCCAGTCACCTGACTAACACTGAGAGAGTCTGCGTTCAAAGACTTGTCACGTTGGCGGATCAAATGAAAAGACAAAGAGTGAGAAGATGAAGGAAGACGTCGGTTTTTATCAACGTCTGGCTGATGTATTCAGGAATTCTTGTCTTTTAAGTCTTTGCTTCAGGAGAGAGAATAAGAAAAGCACAGAAAGCGCTGTCACTCTAACAGAAAAAGATTGTTTCCCCTCCTTTTATTCCTCCTGTTATCCTGGATGCAGCCGCAGCCCCTGGGCGCCACATATGTCACCTATTTGTTCTCCAGTAAAAAGCCAAGCTCTGAAAGTTGGGACACTTACTCGTTTTTCTCCAGCGCCAGGAACAGCCGCTCGCCTTCCACGTCCACCAGGAGCTTCAGCGATGCAGGGTGATACTGAAAAGATGAAAAAAGACAAAAAAATTAGACATGTTTCCATTTAAGTCAAACAATCAATACAGGAATGTGTCTCTAAAAGATTTGTATGGGTTTAGCTGAGAGTATGAAAGTGTCTCCTAAAAAAGCTGGTGGGTGGGAGCGAACTACTCCAGCTGAAACTTTGACTGAGCCACCCGGCGCGGTGAGAAAATGACTATTTTTCAATTGATGAGGCATCTTTATGAAGCTACTTTGTATCTTAGAACAAGAGCTGAGAGGATTAGCTTTGTGTTTCTGTTCCATTTGACATTAATCCTGCAGAACGCCTCGAGTCACACAGACCGTGTGTCTCTGTTAGAGTCAGATGAAGTGGCGCTGCTTCATACATCACTTCTGTCAGTCAAGCGCACACTACGGCACAAAGACACAAAAAAAATAAATCCCCCTCGATATTTTTGGGGACACACACATATTCGGCTCATATAGTTCAATCTGGGTCAGCTCCAGCGTAGAGCACCGCTCTGGGTTAAGTCATCCATCACCCCTTGTGAAAAAAGAATGTCAAGTGGATCATGAGAGGATCTGGAAGTGGAGCACTTAAGGTTAAAGGCAGCGTGATCCCGAGCTTATATTTCCACCCTGACAGGTTTCTGTTCCACTCAAACTGTTAAATCTGTTCACACTTATTTTTCAGTCTCAGAGAAAATACACCCATAGCTGAATTTATTATTAGGGGAGTTGTGTATTCAAATAAGCACTCAGATTCACCTTTAAGTATCCTCTAACTGACTGATCAGGAGGGTGTTTTGGGTTTTTTTAGGAGTAAAATAATCCCAAAGAGACCTCGTTACAACTTGTTTGATTCAAGCCAAAAATATTAATTCACAAATGAATTGAGTCAATAACACAAACTAGACTTTATTTTATCTTCCTGGCAGACGTGTGTTTTTATTAATGCGTTCTGAGATTAGAACATCAAACAACAAAGAAGAGCCGATTTTAAACACTTCATTAAAGTTCCAAAGCAAATGATTGTAATTAAGGGTGTGAGGCATATATTGTTCTCATTGATATCATAATTCTTATTTTGACGATAAGTAGGGATGCACCAATACCGATACAGATATCGGGCCGATACCGATACCATGTACTCGTACTTGTTAAAGTTAATCAAATATAGAAGAAAATAAACCAATTCGTTGCATTTTTTGTGTGCGGTAGAATTATTGGTATCGGTACTCGGTATCGGCAAGTACTCAGATCCAAGTATCGATATCGTATCGGTTTTTTAAAAAGTGGTGTTTAGAGTAATTACCCCATTTTGCAATAGAGTACTAAAATTGCATAAATTGTATTCTTCACATGGAACTACATAAGTCATACTAATGCATCTTGATGTCAGAAGAGAGTCAGACAAACTTGCTAACAAGCTAACAGCTTCATCATCTTCCTTTTTACAACTTGTGGCAAGACTACGGCGTGATACTGAGGCCAAAATTAAGATTAAGCAGTGGCTATTCATGCGTTCAATTTGTCCTCGGAGGTCTCGGAACTGGGAATGACGTCACACTCAAGTTACAAAGTAACAAAGTTGGAAAAGTTGGGATACCAAAGCTGTATTTCTTCACACACAAACACATTGCTATTGTTGCCTTTGTTAGCAGCACACATTCAAAACATTGTTTTGGACTTTAATTAATTTGTTCATGCAAACACTCTGAATTCATTTAGAGTCAGAAGACACAAAGCATTACACGTAATTCTCAAATTAGACACATCCAAACAAGCATATCTTGCAAAATAAACACGTTTTCAAGGCATTTGTGAGGAGCCGCCATCGGGGCACAAAAAATTCTCTAACTTTCCGAGTGAAAGGTCCAACTTCGGGGGGCGTTGCAGTTGATTTTTCCCACTCGGAAGTTGGAATTTCCAAGTTCCGACAACAAATTGAATGCACCATATGTCCTTGTAGCATCAGGCTATATCCATTTGGAAGCTAGCTACTGATCTGATTAATAATAGGCCAGTGTAACAATAGTGCTAACAAACAAAAAGGAGAACTGCTCACTTGAGTTAGCATTGGAGAAGCCAATAATTAGCATGTCTAGACTGGTCACCCACTGGAAGGTCTACTCCCTCTGCTATCCATTAGCCTGGATAAGCTGACGTTAGCATTAGAGGCTAGTAATTAGCCACACCATACAATCTGCTGTTTGCGTGGAACAGTGGTTACAGAGAAAAACAGAGCGACAACAAACCCATCAAATCTATCACAGGACATGTTGGCTGATTATTAGCTAAATATCTCCTAAATGACTAATTAGATTTTTATGAAACTGCCAAAATAATCATCAGATATAAATTTACAACTGAAAAACTTTTAGAAGCAACCCAATTCAAAATGGCCACCACAGCTAATTAACATGAGTAAATATAAAAATAGCTCTAATTCAATTTAAAAGATATTGAGCTACAGTTTCCCCCTAGTGGTAGTAACAGTCAATACTCTAAGTGCTAGCAGAACATGCACAATCCAGCGAAATAGCACATAATATTACTTAACATGCATTACGCATTGCTTGCTAGGTTTTAATTTTTCTGTTCATAATTGGGAGTTAATTTACAAAGAAAATCTTCAGAGTCATCTGCTAACTGGAAAACGAAGAGCTTTTATTTTCTGGAAAGCTGAAAATCGCAGTGATATTTTTTGTGATGATTTGAAACAAGCTGTGAGACTTTAAATCGCAACAACAAATGCCAATAAAAGTACAACTTTTTCCAGCTACAAAAAAGGCCTTCTAAAACAAAAGAAAAGTAGGATAGAAACTTCTGAAGACTATTTTTTAATTGGAAACAACAAAGTTAGTAGAATTATTTTGACTTTAGCCAGCACTGTGTGTTCCAAAGAAACTGAGGAGACGGGGGGAGATTTCATATCGTGTTTCATCTTTGAATAAACTTAACAAGTCCCTAAATAACAATCTATACATGTGGGAACTGACAAGGCCATTTCCTATGTTTCTACTAATGTAAAAGAGTGATTGTTTTCACTATGAAAAGTTTTCTCATGAACTGGACCTTTAATAGTGTCTTTAAAGACATACTATAAGGTACTCTTAATAAAAAATGACATTTGAATGATAGACAGGTTTTACCTAGAACCGTTTCTAGTGGAGAAAAGCACTGAGGCGATGCACTTTAACTTTAAGAAAGGAATTAAATCACCAGATCCTATCATGCCATCATGTGTTCCTCTATTGTAAGGGGTTAGGTCTGATAATTACGACTACTCAGCATCTTATTTTTGTTTGTTTTAGTTTTATTTAGAAAGTTTTCTTTTTCAGGTTTTTTGTTTTAAGTACCGAAAGCCTCTAAATGTTACTTTTATTCCCAGTTTAGACAAATAATTTTGTTGGCCTGTTGAGGATTCACTTACCACCCTTTTACGCCTTTTCACAATGTTTTTGAAACATTAAAACATAAAAAAATAAATGATAATTAATTAAAACATCTTGTTTTAACTTTATATTTGAGGCCTTTGCAGTATTTGTAGTAAAACTTTGGGTCATTTCATTTGGAAATGATTAATGTTCTCTGTATATTTTACATAATCTCCATGCTTTCTTGGAATTTGGGAATTGGGGGATGACCTTTTCTTGCACACAAAAAAACCCTAAACACAATGCAGAGAGATGTCAAGTCCTATAAACCAGAGTAGAGAAACGCGTATTTTTTTAGCTGCTGACATCCACCTGGGGTTTGAGTTGAACTGGCCTCCACTCCTCTCCTACAAGCTGAAGAGGCACCGTTGTGTCGTATGGTCTCTGCTTTGCCGTCGCTCCGTGCTGGACGGCTGAACTCAGAGGATTCCCTGTGAGAGAAAGCACAAAAACCACGTGAGGATGCACAAAAAGCTCACCGCTCCAGTTTCCTTCAGCGTCTGCGAACAAAGACCTGCAGCAGGAGCATATTTTATTTTACAAATAACAGATACAAATTCCTCCCAGCTATTAATCCCACGCACTGTGCTCATTAATAACATCAGAGCCTGACAGTTACACTGCCTCGATGTGCCACTTAAACAGAATTACAGTCTTTGTATATGTCACGGCTTTAATAATTCACAGCCCACAAACGAGGCTTTCTGAAACCATTTGTTTTGTCTCGCCTAACAATTATCCACGCTGACATGCTGGACACGTGTCCACCTCCTTTTAAGAGACTAACAGTATAATGGCGCCTGTCTCCTCAGCCGTAAAGACGTGACTACAACAAACACCAAACAGCACCCTGAGGCGTCAAGCGGTGGGAACTGTTGTGTCAAAACCAAGTGATCGACACTCAGGCTGCATGAATCTACTGTAGCCGAGGTATGAAGTCAAATAAATAAATAACATTGGAGTTGTTTCCAGTATGTTTTACTGGGATTAAACACAGCTGTGGGATGGTATTACCATCCATGTCCTGTTTTACTGACTTGACAAGGTGTTTATTGGACACTTGAATGACCACTCTGTCATAATAAGGTCATTTTTGCAGTTAATCCTGCCTTCTTATAGATTTAAACAGTTTTCTGAACAATAGACATAAAAATATCACTTTATAGAAGCTTTAACAGGCCTATTAATGTGGGTTGCATTCCATTTAGGAAAAGCTCATTAGCAGCTTTGCAGAACAACCAGCATGGTGCAGGAGTGGAATGCAGCCCTTGTTAAATGACATCCTTTTGTAATTTTGCAAAGGCTTCTGTGAAAAAGGCATATGAATCTATGAAATCCAGCTGATTTGTTTAAGCATTTATGTATCAACAACAGGGCTGGGCACCGAAACACGGTACTAGACCGACACCCACCGAAAGCCGTCGGTAAGTACCGGTACAGAAAAAACACTGTACAGATGTCGGTACTTTTACAATAAGCGTAGCAATTTTCTGGGTTAAAAAATCTAAAGTTTGGCTGCATTTTGTAAAGGTAAATGGGAACTGAGCAAAATGCAACATATGCAATGAGATTTGTGCTGCGAAAACCAGGAATTCCAGCAATTAGTCAAAGCCACGCATCACATATGGAATCAACTTGCAAGCTGCAGCACCGTGTTCAGTCCGACCGAAGAAAAAAAAGAGGAGACTCAGAGTTTCCAGCCTCTGCTGTATCAGGTGTGTGACGGGAAGACTGTGACATAACAGAAAGTTCCAGAGGTAAGGAATAAATATCGTTAATAATAGTAAATGCATAAATATGCCACAAAACGGTGTTTATTTTGGTTACATTTTAAAAAATCATTTTTAAAAAAACGCTATCGGTATCAAAAACCAGGTATCGTTAAAATAGCAGTATCGAAAAAAATTGTACGGTACCCAGCCCTAATCAACAACCATGATTTGAAATTTATGGCTTTAGTTCAGTCATTTAAATCCCTTTAGCCTTCAGAACTGTCCTTAGTCTTCATGGTGTAGACTCAACAAGAGATTCTGGTCCAAATTAAGATGATAGCATCACTCAGTTGCTGAAGATTAATCATCTGCGCATCCATGATGTGAATTTCCCATTCCACTATGTCCCAAAGGTTCTGGATTGGACTGAGATCTGGTGACTGTGGAGGCCATTAGAATGCAGTGAACTCAATGTCGTGTTCAAGAAGAGACGATTTGATTTTTGTGACATGAAGAAAACCAGCAGAACCATTGACACAAGGCAGGATGGATACATGTTTTCATGACGTCGACACCAAATTCTAACCATCTGAATGTTGCAGCTGAAATCGAGTCTGGCTTCTGGTCCAGTTCTGGTGATCCTGTGTAAGTTGTAGCATCAGTTTCCTGTTCATGACAGGAGAGACACCCGGTGTGGTCTTCTGCTGACGTAGTCCATCTGCTAATGTTCTGTTGCCTTTCTAATCATCTAGAACCAGTTCAATCTCCTCTCACCTTTGACATCAACAAGGCATTTCTCTCCACACAACAGCTGCTCACTGGATATTTTCTCTTTTTTGGACCATTGTAAACCCTAGAGATGGTTGTGTGTTAAAATCCCAGCAGATCAGCAGTTTCTGAAATACTCTAGATGTCTAAATGCATTAAGTTGCCGCCATGTGATTGGATGATTAGCTATTTGCGTTAACGAGCAATTAAACAGATGTTCCTAATGAAGTAATGACTAATTAGCAGGCACGCAACAGGAGAGATTGATGAGCAGAGAACTAGAATGAGGGAAAACACAGAAATCAAATTAAAGGCAAGACTAACCAAAAAGATAGAACTAAAACTCCAAAATAAACGCACAACCTAAAGATCACGACCTACTCTGTTGCGTTGACACTCTCGCCCCCTAATTCCATCGATAACATCCCCAAGCAGCTAATGGATGGAGCTCTAAGCAGCCAAAGCTAACTTTTAACTGAAGAAGAAGCTTTCTAAATTGTACAAATCATCAGCAGGCAGTGTCAGAACCCAGTGGTGAGTCTCTGGAGGCAGGACGCCGCAAACAGGGTTTCTGGAGTAATCAGCTTCCTGCAGCGGGGAGTTATTTTGTTGCAGTGGTGTCTCTCTAACACAGCAGGGGTTGTTAGCACCATTTGTTTCACTGCAAACATCTTAAATCAAATGTTTGTTTCTTGTTTCCTCCCCCCCAGCGATGATCCATCAAGGCTTTCCAAACAGCAGGGAGGCAAATGTCGTTTCAGGGTGAAGTCAGCTGATTTGTGAGAGGTTATTATCCGAGCTTAATTTATGCCACGTTTTGAACTTGAAACTCTTCTCCGTCTTGATTTCAAATTTTCAAAGCACATAAACATGAGATTCATTTGAAGGGAAAACACTCGTCATAGATCATTATTACCAGCAGATTCAAGGTTCCCTGAGGCTCACATTGCTTGTGTCTTCTTGTACGTGACTCATCCAGCTAAATTGCTGAGTCTGCTTATAATCCTGCATTATTAACCCAGGTCAGGCGCAAAGCTCCCCAGCTGAGCTTTGCTCCTCGTATCCTCGTGAGGAAACCGCCACTCTGGAGTTCATCACTGAGCCGTTTCGGCTGATAGCCAAGGGGAGGGGGGGGGGGGTGCGAGAGGTGACCAGCTCAGCAGTCCTCACCCGGCTCCGGCCTGATGACGAGAAGCAGGCTCCGGCGAGGACCGGACGGCGTCACGCACACAACAACGGGATCTCCGTTCTCGCCTCATTAGTCCCAGAAAACCACAGCGTCTGAGGGAGGCGGACATGCTGAGCAAGGGAACAACGAACGGATAAACAAATGTTGAGGAGAAAACACATGGAAGCTTGTGACAGAGAAGAGGTCAGGTCCACATTGTGGAGCTGATTTATGAGGCTAACACACACACATATGGAACTTTTTTCAATAAACTTTACTGATGAGTTTCACAACTGTGCAGCATTTTGGTCCCTCACTTCAAAGCCTGCGAGTAAATAACCATTTTGTTGCACCGTGAGGTTTAATTCCTCCTTGTAAATGGAATATTAGTGGAAACAGTCTCATTTCTTTTCCACATGCTCCAGGTTTGGTAAAGTCGGAGCGCGGCATGATGGCGGTACGCTTAGTGTGTAAAGTGGCTTTTGTTAGCTAGAACGTTACAAGCTGTAGCATTAAGGGAGTGGTAAACGTGGCACCAGGACCTCTGGCTTTATTTATACGTTCAATAAAGGAGAGTGTAAACAGAGGTCTTAATAAAGTAGACTTCTGGCCATAATCGCCTCCCTTTATGCTCCACTGTACGAGGCGAGGTTGTGCAATTTATACAGCCTCAATAAAGTCAATACAAGGTAGGAGGACTGTGTGTCTCAGATTTTACTCGAAGGTTAAAAAGAAACAGCTCCGATATGAAGCTGGGTCTTTACTTCAGGGCATCGTTGGGAAAAAATTACATCCATTATCTCATTTCTATGTAAAGCCATTACTTTATTTTATGCTAATGGAGGGCTGCCTCACTGGAGCTCGTGCAATAAAGCTTTCACACCAACGTTCAATGGAGATTTATCTGCTTGTAAGCCCTACTAGATGTGAAAATAAGGCCAGGTCCCAAAAAGTATTTCCTCCTTTAGATATTTCTTCAGTTTTTGCTTTTGTCACAAATGATACAAACTAGGATGTGTAATGTAAGAATCTGGCAATATATGTATCGCGATACAGGGCAGACGATACGATATATTGCGATATATTGCGATACTATGAGTAAGACCATATATTATGATTTTTAAAACATAATTTAACAGTAGAAAAACTGTTACAGCATTCTAACCTTTTTCATACATAACACATCCTGTTTTATTACTAGATCTAGTTGATCCACTGGAACGAAGAAGGTGAAAACAGCCACCAACTAGCGGTCATACTTGTAATTTTACTACAAAAATTACTGTCATGATTAATGGTTCCATACATTTTTTAAAAATAAAATAAAAATTGATAATTTGCTTTAAATTTCGATACAGCAAAATATTTCGATACGGATAGCACGATACCGATATAATACCGTGACAGAAAATATCACGATATATTGCGGTATCGATATTTTCTTACACTCCTAATACAAAGACAACCTAAAGTAAATAGTAAATATAAAATGTAGTTGTCCAGTGATGATTTCATTTATTAAAGGAAAACCAACCTGGCCCTGTGTGGAAAAGTAATTGCCCCCTTTGCTAGAACATGAATTATTATAGCCACACCGAGGCCTGATTGCTGCCAGACCTGTAAAAAATGTTTAAATCGCTTCAATAGAACCTGTCTGGCAACATGAAATAGGCTAAAAGACCTCAAAAAGCAACACATCATGTCCTGTTTTAAAGAACTTCAACAACAAAATAATCTAGAACAACATCTAAAGCACTGCAGGACTCACTTGGTAAAAGTTAAGGTCAGAGGTCATGACTCCGCAATGAGACGGGACAAAAATGGCCTCCGTGAGAGAGTTCAAAGGCCAAAACCTCTCCTGACCAAAAACAACACAAAGACCTGTCACACATTTATATAAAACATCTTGTCGCCCCCCAAGATTTTTGTTGAGTAGAGTGGAACTTTCCTGAAAGGTTTTAAAAGTCCAGACCTCCTTTTTTTTCACCACCAAAAGGTGGTCAATAATGTTTTTGCCCGTATGTGTTTGTACTTATGTTTAATAGCCAAAAAAATCATGCAAACTACATGATGAATTAAAAAAATATTAGAAAGCAATTATGGGATGTCCATCTATCACTATTTAACTTTTGGAGTCCATTAAAGATGGCCGCCACAGGCAAGTGACCTTAGAAAACACACAAAAACTGCAACTCAGTCAAAATGACCAGCATTGAGCTAAGATCCCCATTACACACTGATCGCTACATCTTAATACAATTTAAAAACTGTTAAAACAAAAAATAATATTTTGATAAAGATCCTACAATAATACATGAGGCCTGGCATTTCTGGAATGAAAATGAATGCTAGGACTTTAATTCTCCTAACGTCTTCCACCAGAACCAAAAAACTCCTTGGCAACTGCCTGTAACCAACCACCACTCACCTTGACAGGCAACCACGTAATAATGTATTCGTTGTAATCTTTACTTTTGCAATACAAATGACACGCTGTTCTTTTCATCTGCGGACTTGATGAGGCCGTGCCCCCCACTTGCACGTGGCACCTCTCTGAGATGGGAGACGCACATCAATAAAGAGCACTCTGAACAATATTCGCTCTCGGCCTGATGACTGGCACAGCAAGCACACACAAGGACATATTCCAAAGTCACTTTGACAGCAATTCAATATTAGATTTCAAATGAAAAGCAGCACCTTTGGCAGACTGAAGGAGGCTCAAGGAAAATTCTCTGAATGGTAGAAAACTTTGTGTGAACACTGTCAGCAACTTTTTTACTCGAGTGTTTCAATAAAATATGTCTTCTTTCTATACGTCTTTAAACTTCCACTGCTTATATTCTGTATGCTGTTAAACGGAATTGACTAAAAATTGGTTTTGGCCCCAAAATTAAGCATAAAATATTTGAAAAATGATCTTATTGTAATTTTGCGACCTACAAATGAATAGATACATTTAAAAATGGCTGAATCTTACATACTTCCTGTACCAGATTTCGTCCCCAAAATCATATTACAGAATTAAAACAAATCAAATGAAAGAATATATCAAAGCATGTCTTATAATTGAGTAGAAGTGACCTTAGAGCTTTGACTTTAAAGATCAGAACCAGAAGAAACAGACATGCATGTGGGATTAATCAAAACCAAGTAACAAATTTAATTTGGACCGCTTCGAGATGAACTGCGGCAAAAAAAAGGGCAATATTTAAAAAATAATAAAGGTACCAGATGGAAAAGTGTTCTTTATAAAGCAGATCTGATAAAACAATCACCTTTTCTGCATTAAGAGTTCGTGTCTGCAGCCTTTAATCAGAGTACTGACTGAAGTTGGGATGCGATCCAGCAAAGCTTCTAAGCCAAAACTCACTTTAAACATCAGCTCAATGGGGATGAAACGTGGGTAATGTTTATGGCTATTGTTCATGTATTAATGGTCAATTGACAGGCGTATCACGAACTCAATTTATCCCTAATCAGAGCAGGCAAATGATGCTAATTCAAAGCGAATGGTGATTGGGAACAGAATGAGGAATTAAGCAATGAAAAGAGCCATCAAGCAGACGTTCTATCAAAAATGACCTTAGAGGGAAAAAGACGAAGAACTTGCACGCTATTTTTGGGCTTTTCTTTGTCTCGTTTTCTTCCTGTTGCTCTGAAAACTGTTTTTTTCTGTTCTAAAATGTATTTTTAGAATAATCAATAAATCTGTAGCAAATAGAAAGACCAGGATTCTTATGATCTCATGCTCTGGGTATTTTTAGGGGTAGATGATGTAATATTGGTTTGTGAAGGATGAGTGTGTTGCCAAAGCAGTAAGATTGTAATATTGTCCATGGAGCACATTTCATTTATTGCAAAATTGCACAAACTAATAACCATTTTTTTCAGAAACATCATTTGGTCTAAATGCTCTTTTATATTTGTTTCTTCTAAGACTAATAGTTTGGTTTAACTGGTCAGTAATTTGCAAAAAAGTTTTTTAAAAGTATATTTTAACCATATCTCTCACCTATAGTTATGTTAGACAAACAGAAAATGTGAATTTACATCAAATAAATCAGATTTTGAATCATCTCTGAACTGGTTTACTTTCTGATTTTGGAGAAATGTGAGGATTCACTTCTCTTTTCTCTATATTTTTAACAATATTCACCACTTTACTCACTTCAGGGTGAAATAAGAAAAAGACTAAGCAGAGTAGGAGTGAAGTGCCTGGTAGCTTAACTCCATAAAAAAAATATCCAACCCAGGTGGGCAACAAAATGTAAAAACCACAAGGGCTGCATTAGAAAAAGCTGCAGGTAAAAAAGAATCTGCACATTTTTCTTAAGGTCTTGTTAAGTTCAGCCTAACAGGAGGCACTATTTATCAAAAGGACAATCTTCCAGGAGCATATTTAGAGTTGTAATTAAACTGTTTAATGCTGAGCTCCCTCTACTGGTAAATAGCTCTTTTGTGTCACTATAGAGAACATAATTACTCTATAAGAAATAGATGGTGCTGCAGTAAAGTTCCCCTTGGCTCAGCAGGAGATTAACGCTGTCTGAGAAACTGGTGGCTTTGTGCTCCCGGCTGACACCATTACACCATTCCTCACTCACAGCTTGTGCTCGCTGCCTGCTATGAACCCTGCGTCCCTTACTGTACCGACAAAAGGTCAGAGTCAGGAAGCCTCTGGAGCAGAGCTGCATGAGAGCTCGTTATGTGGATTTCATTTACAGCTCGCTGGAAGTCCCTCAGTGACGCTCGAAGATTAAAACGACGAAGACTGATCTGAATCTCGGTGAAGATGAAACATGTTTGTTTCAGTAATTTTGGATACAGATCGGTTTATTTATTCTGAGATTCGTAAGCTTAAAAATCCAGTCCACCTTGGGATGGTTTGGTGACCAAATAGATGGTAAAATTAGCACAAACTGCAAATGAATTGAGACACTTTATGACTAAATTGTGGACAAGATATTTTGCAAGGCTGTCACAATTTGCAATTGCATCACATGTTGTGTTACCTTAAAGTATAATTCTTTAAATTTCTCTAAATGTTACCTAAAAATATCTAAAACTTCTTGCAAAAGTGTGTTTTTTTCATGCAATTCTGTGTCACCATCAATCAACGGTTATAAAAAAAAAAAGAAAAACACTGTTTTCATGCTTTTGGTTCCCATATATTTATTGCAATGATTTCTACATAAGTACCACTTTAAATAGAAAGACTTTATCAGCACTACTTACTTCTCCTCTATTTTTGTGGTTACCACGACAACGGCTCAGCTCATAAAAGGAGGTGACAACATAATTGCTGTTTTGAAAAGCGTGCTTTCAAGGGGAGAAAGCCTCATCTGTGTGCACAAATACAATCGTGCATGTGAGATAATGTTCAACACGCCTTAGATGCTTCCAGGGGATGGAGACACATTTGATAGTCAGGTTGACTTTAAGAGACAGGATGATGTCTCCTCTGCTTGACTGGTTACTGTACACTGTGAAAAGATTTTTTTAAATTCAATAAAAAAATTATGGCTATTTTGATCCAGTCCTCACCTATGGTCATGAGCTTTGGGTAATGACAGATACGATGAGACCTTAAATCCAGATTCTAGAAGGAATCGGGATTTAGGACCTTCCACAACGGTCACCTGTTACAGGGGAATTAGCACTTCGCAAATGTGAGTTCACAAACCACAAATTTTTCTATTTGCTACATAGCAATTGTGCATTATTGGAGTCTTTTTTAAAAATCACATTTTTGAGCTTCAGATTGGCCAGTCACCAATGCTAAATACTGGCCAATCCTGACACCAGACAATTTTTCAGTACACATTTAGTTCATTGTTTAGCTTCATGTAATTAGCATGTTTTTTGTCACCATTTCCTTGTCTTCATTGCCCTTTTTCCCTTCCGTAATCCTTGTCACTCGGTCTCACACCTGTTCCTCATCTATTAATCACCACAGCTCACTCAGAAATCACCCCTCCCTGTGTAACTCCTCCCTGGTTTCTCATAGTATTCTTTTCATTGTTCTGTGTTGCTTGCTGCCATGTCTATTTGTTAAAGTTTCCATTCATGTCATTTCCTGCATCTAGGCTGCATTTTCTTTTTATCAAAACACTCTACCTGGTTTGCTCTCACACATAATCTGTAACTAGAGCTGCATGATAAAAAAAAATGTGCACACTTTTAATTTGAGCAGCATTTATTTCATGGTTCATAAAGAAACATACTATAAACAATGAATTCCTTAAACTTTAACATAAAGAAGAACTCCTTTTTTTTTTTTTTGAGTCCGTGTTAACAACCTACCCAAACTTTTAACAAGCCTGCTTTGGTCAAGGTTGTACTTGAAACTTTCTAAGCCACTGATGTTCTGCTTTGCTCTGCTTCACTTAAAAATACATCAGAGGATCGCCTTTGAAACAAATCTCTGGCAGACACAGACAAAGCAACTGACAGCAGCAAGACCTTCATCGAGGCCAATTTGTTAGAGATTCACACAGGTGGGAGGTGACCTGTCTTGTTCCTGTTAACACGTTTGCCCATTAGGAAACATATTGCAGCATGCAGAGGGAAAAAACTGTGCAAGGGATGAATCTATCTGAAGCTGAGACGTGAAATGCTGTTTCAAATCTCAGTGGCAACGTTTGTCTCATCTACTTCATGTATGGTTCCCTATAGTGTCTGTGATTCGTTTTGTGAAATAAACTGATTAGACAGATATTATTGCATATTGTTTTTATGTACATCATCACTTAAAAGACATTAAATAATAATCAGCAAATTGTATTTTTGAAGCCATTTTTTGGCTAATGTTAATAAAAGAATATTAACATATAGCAATCAAACAATAAAAATAGATAAATTTGGGGCTTTCAACCTGTAGTACTTAGATTCTCCACCAGGGGGATATGTAAAGGATTTGATGGTTTTTGAGGAACGTACTAAACCTGTTAAAGAGGTAGGGCTCTAAGCAATTATAATACATTTGGCATTATAAGGTTAAAATGGCAAGGATGGGCCAGAAATGACCGGAATAGCAAATATTCAGCAGGATGGTTGGTGAACATGGTGATTAGCCAATAAGAAACTCAAAATCCTGATTTGTTTTTTTTTTATTTCAGTCCATGAATGCACAGTTGCCAAGCAGCAATAAAAATCAAATTTAACATTTTTCATAATTTGTGAGCTCATCTTCTCCAAGCGGCAATTCTTTGTACTTTCAGAAATAGAATTTTAAATAAAAAATATTTTACAAATTTTTTTTATCCAGTTAATTATAGTTTATTAAAATCAGTATCGGCAGATCAGACCTCTAAAAAAAAAAATCAATATCGGCTCTCAAAACCAAAATCAGCGCGTCTCTATTTATTGGTACAATTGTGTAATAAAAGCTTATATTATTAACAGTATTAACATATAAAATGTAAGGCTCTCGATTTACCGGTCGATCTACCTCCCAATCCTCACCTATGGTCATGAGCTTTGGGTAATGACCGAAAGAACGAGATCGCGGATACAAGCGGCCGAAATGAGTTTTCTCCGCAGGGTGGCCGGGCTCAGCCTTAGGGATAGGGTGAGGAGCTCGGACATTCGGGAGAGACTCGGAGTAGAACCGCTGCTCCTCCATGTCGAAAGGAGCCAGCTGAGGTGGTTCGGGCATCTTGTTAGGATGCCCCCTGGACGCCTCCCCAGGGAGGTGTTTCAGGCATGTCCTGCCAGCAGGAGGCCCCCGGGTCGACCCAGGACACGCTGGAGAAAATATATCTCTGGTTTGGCCCTGGAGCGCCTTGGGATCCTGCCGGAGGAGCTGGTAGAAGTGGCTGGGGAGAAGACTGTCTGGAACTCCCTAATTGGGATGCTGCCCCCGCGACCCGGACCCGGATAAGCGGAAGAAGACGAGACGAGACGAGACATATAAAATGTTCTTCAAGATGTTGAAACTGTTTTATAATTATTGGCTAATTATAAAACAAACAATGGAATAGAAGTAAAACCTTAGATTGAAATGATACATTTATTCAATTCTCTGTTTAGTAAGACTTCCTGTCTGAGCAGGACATTTTTTTTTAATTATCCCAAAAATCTGAACGTGCAACAGCTGTAAAACTGCAGGTTTTACGACTTTTCTTTTATATTTATTAAAAGATGGCCAATATATAATGTTAGCGATGCATTTATCTTTGGTTGTTTCCAAGCTACGATCTTCCAACTCATCATCACAAAAAGCTAAAACATCTTAGAGATCAAATACGGCCTTTGGCGAAACTCTTTGTGCTTAAAAATCCTGCTGAATTCTGCAAAAAAAAAAAAAAAAAAATTTTTTATGTAAAATTGGTTAAAATTCAAACATGTAGTTGAGTTGTTTGAGCAGAGGCTTCATTTGCCTGATGTGTCCTTCAGCTATTATGAAGACAGATGCATGATAATAAGAGAATAATTACAGTCATGTGTCTCTGCCTCAGACTCTGTGTGTCTAGTCTGCAAATGTGAAATATGATGCTACTTATTAGACCCATGCTGCTACTTCACACACATCTCTTCATATAGCAAACAGCTTTTTACTGCTGTGTTTCAGAACAATCAAGACCCCGTTAATAAAAGCTCATTTGAACTTCTAAACCTGCTCGTTTCGGATTCAGCATGCAAAGAATTCAGTTTCAAAACAAAAACTGGCAGGTTTGTCATCTTGTGTTTCCAATAGTTTTGCATGGAAAATCTGTGCAAATTAGCACTTAGCATTTGTGCATTTACAAACTGGGGAAAATGACAGATTTTTGTATTGTTTGG
>SSNR01000541.1:239878-290233 GCA_006937965.1 Callopanchax toddi
ACTTAAAAGACATTAAATAATAATCAGCAAATTGTATTTTTGAAGCCATTTTTTGGCTAATGTTAATAAAAGAATATTAACATATAGCAATCAAACAATAAAAATAGATAAATTTGGGGCTTTCAACCTGTAGTACTTAGATTCTCCACCAGGGGGATATGTAAAGGATTTGATGGTTTTTGAGGAACGTACTAAACCTGTTAAAGAGGTAGGGCTCTAAGCAATTATAATACATTTGGCATTATAAGGTTAAAATGGCAAGGATGGGCCAGAAATGACCGGAATAGCAAATATTCAGCAGGATGGTTGGTGAACATGGTGATTAGCCAATAAGAAACTCAAAATCCTGATTTGTTTTTTTTTTATTTCAGTCCATGAATGCACAGTTGCCAAGCAGCAATAAAAATCAAATTTAACATTTTTCATAATTTGTGAGCTCATCTTCTCCAAGCGGCAATTCTTTGTACTTTCAGAAATAGAATTTTAAATAAAAAATATTTTACAAATTTTTTTTATCCAGTTAATTATAGTTTATTAAAATCAGTATCGGCAGATCAGACCTCTAAAAAAAAAAATCAATATCGGCTCTCAAAACCAAAATCAGCGCGTCTCTATTTATTGGTACAATTGTGTAATAAAAGCTTATATTATTAACAGTATTAACATATAAAATGTAAGGCTCTCGATTTACCGGTCGATCTACCTCCCAATCCTCACCTATGGTCATGAGCTTTGGGTAATGACCGAAAGAACGAGATCGCGGATACAAGCGGCCGAAATGAGTTTTCTCCGCAGGGTGGCCGGGCTCAGCCTTAGGGATAGGGTGAGGAGCTCGGACATTCGGGAGAGACTCGGAGTAGAACCGCTGCTCCTCCATGTCGAAAGGAGCCAGCTGAGGTGGTTCGGGCATCTTGTTAGGATGCCCCCTGGACGCCTCCCCAGGGAGGTGTTTCAGGCATGTCCTGCCAGCAGGAGGCCCCCGGGTCGACCCAGGACACGCTGGAGAAAATATATCTCTGGTTTGGCCCTGGAGCGCCTTGGGATCCTGCCGGAGGAGCTGGTAGAAGTGGCTGGGGAGAAGACTGTCTGGAACTCCCTAATTGGGATGCTGCCCCCGCGACCCGGACCCGGATAAGCGGAAGAAGACGAGACGAGACGAGACATATAAAATGTTCTTCAAGATGTTGAAACTGTTTTATAATTATTGGCTAATTATAAAACAAACAATGGAATAGAAGTAAAACCTTAGATTGAAATGATACATTTATTCAATTCTCTGTTTAGTAAGACTTCCTGTCTGAGCAGGACATTTTTTTTTAATTATCCCAAAAATCTGAACGTGCAACAGCTGTAAAACTGCAGGTTTTACGACTTTTCTTTTATATTTATTAAAAGATGGCCAATATATAATGTTAGCGATGCATTTATCTTTGGTTGTTTCCAAGCTACGATCTTCCAACTCATCATCACAAAAAGCTAAAACATCTTAGAGATCAAATACGGCCTTTGGCGAAACTCTTTGTGCTTAAAAATCCTGCTGAATTCTGCAAAAAAAAAAAAAAAAAAATTTTTTATGTAAAATTGGTTAAAATTCAAACATGTAGTTGAGTTGTTTGAGCAGAGGCTTCATTTGCCTGATGTGTCCTTCAGCTATTATGAAGACAGATGCATGATAATAAGAGAATAATTACAGTCATGTGTCTCTGCCTCAGACTCTGTGTGTCTAGTCTGCAAATGTGAAATATGATGCTACTTATTAGACCCATGCTGCTACTTCACACACATCTCTTCATATAGCAAACAGCTTTTTACTGCTGTGTTTCAGAACAATCAAGACCCCGTTAATAAAAGCTCATTTGAACTTCTAAACCTGCTCGTTTCGGATTCAGCATGCAAAGAATTCAGTTTCAAAACAAAAACTGGCAGGTTTGTCATCTTGTGTTTCCAATAGTTTTGCATGGAAAATCTGTGCAAATTAGCACTTAGCATTTGTGCATTTACAAACTGGGGAAAATGACAGATTTTTGTATTGTTTGGCAAAAGGATGACCATATTTTTAGAGATGCGCCAAAAAATGTCAGCTGGTGGTTGGAATCAGCCAATATTCAGCATGATCGCATTAATCGGTGATTCAGCCAATCTGAAACTAAATATTGCAATTGCGCACCTTTCATGTGGATTTTTTCGCTTCCAGAAACATCATTTTCAAGTTAATCCAAAATTGAAAAGTAAATAAAAAAGTTAATTCTAGTTCTGTGAGATAAATAGGCAGTTTAGAGCTGTACGAGCTCTCAAAACACTTCGATTCACCTGATCATGATGAATATTGGCAAATTCCAATCGCTATTTCCCTAAGAGACACTCTTATCACATTTAAAATATCTAACAATGTTACAAAGCCCCAAACAAGCTTGCATCAAATTAGATTTCCTAAGCATCCTATGAATAAGAAAACATAAAGATGGGGAAACAATTGGGGGAACACGTTTTGAAGAAAATCTGGATAATATTCCATCCACATTCTTTCTAAGTTTATTGCATTTATTTTCCATTCTTTCTGGAACTTATTCGAACCCAGACAGCTTTTAAAGAAAACACATAACACAACCGAACGAGCTACACTGTGAGCTGTCTGGGTGTGAAAGTCTGAGGAGAAAATCCAGAGCCAGCATCAGGTTTCAGCTGATGTTTTAAACTTTTGTTGGGTGGGTCAAATAAGTCCAAAAGGAGAATGGAAGATATTAATGCAACACATGTATTGTCACGCCACATAAGCAGCGTCCAGCTATTTCCTCTCATATATTTAAGTATCCCCACGCAGATCCGCAACTGGTTGATCGATCCATCCTGATGCACAAGCACACATCGACCGGCCTCCTGGGTCTTTAATATCCTGAACAAGTCATCTGGAAGATATGAATCCATTCAGAGCAAAAAAGATATTAAACGCCTTTGACTTGAGATGAGTCACATCACGGTGATAATGTCTCTTTGGGGAGGGACACTGCTGGCTACAGGAATGTTTTACAGCAGTCCAAAAATATATCTGCAGCTCAACTTTCTTTACTTTTTTTTTTTTTCCTGAGGGTGCAGCACGCAACGCTCGGGGCAGAAAGGCAGGCACGCTGCAGCCGGCTCCAAAATACAGCCGAGTGCGTCAACCAGAGGAGGAAATCATTCGCCGGTGATCTCAGGCAGGAAAACAAATAGGGCTGACAGGGGGGAAAACCGACAAGAGAGCTCGAGGAGCGCTTTCATGAAATATGTATGCAAACATGACATTTCGCGGCGCCGAGCGGCTCCATCTTTCCTCAGCAGCCTCGGATGGTTCGCTCGTTTGAGATCACGTTTTAAGGCTCAAAAATAAAGTTCACAGTTTCCTAAAAATAAATTCTAATAGGTTTATAGCTCTATTATAATAAATGTCTCAAATCGTGGGAATCATCATTGGAACATTATTGCTTTCCCCCCCATCTTCTTCGCAAAAATGTTTGAACTGACTCACTAAATTCTTCTTGAAGCCTCTCCTGTGTTTTCTTTGAGTCATCCTGTTAAAATGGAAACCTTTACCCCACTTTGAGCACTTTGGAAAAGGTCTTGCTTTCATCTCTCCCTCTATCCTGACTAGTCTCCCAGCCCCTAATTTGAGGCTGCTGTCACCACGTATGACAGTAAGGATTAGCTGATGCTCCGTACCTGGTTTCCTCCCACATCATTAGAAGCTGTAATGGTTAAATCTTCATTTCATCAATCAGAGAGATTTGTTTCTTGTGGTCTGAGATCCATTTGGAGCTTTTTGGCAGACCGCCTGTTTTGTGAGAAATGGTTTGTGTCTGTAGTGGCCACTCTACCACTGACACTGATGGCTGTTCTCCCATTAAAGACCCCAAATTTCATTTACAGTAACCAAGCCCCCTTTTCATACTGATTACTCAGTTTGACTGGATGTTGGTCTGGAAGAACTCCCTAGGGTTCTAAATCTTTTTTTTTTTACAGATTGAAGGGACTACTGTGCTTTTAGGCTCATTAGATGCTTCCAAACTTATAAAGTGTCTGTTCTGAGATCTGTTTCATCACAATCTGACTTACGCCATCCACTGTGAGAGGTCTGAATGAGTCCAGCTGTTGACATTATTCAAAATAAGATGAAGCATTTTTGTATGAAAGCAAAAAGTGCTTTAAAAAGTACCAAATAGTCACACAGAGGGGGGTAAAGAAGCATCAATAATCATTTTAGAATCGCATCAAACCCTCTGAATGTTAAGGAGCCTCAACATTCCTACTTTTAATGGATGCCACCTTCAAACTACCGTACTCTGCCAGAATTTCATAGCAGTTGGTGTGAATGTTATGTTATAAACCTTATATCAACGTCAGCTTTGCATCACATGGTTACTTCAGCAAGAATATTACGAAATTCCTGCAGGATGACCCCAGAATGAACTTTATTTTTGTGTGAAACTGACTGGACGTGTAAAGATGTACTTGGAAATCTTTATAGATTGGAGTCTTTTTAAGGTGGAAATACACTTTGGTCATGCTTGGCTGCCAGAAGAAAACTCTTTCTCCAAACTGAGGCTGTTCAAATAGAAAGTGTTTATAACTTTAGCACAGAAAAACACTTTAAAATAACCAAAATAAAGTAAAAACAGGAAGATAAAAAGTTTTGTTGCTATGTATTTTGTTCCTTGGTTCATTTATATCAATCAACTCCAGTGATACACCGTGTTAGAACAGATTACCTCAGACACACACACACACACACACACACACACACACACACACACACACACACACACACACACACACACACACACACACACACAGACAAAGCGGCTGTAATGGCTTTGGGCGAGTCCCCACACATGGGAGGTACACATCAAGGAGAACGTCTGATGACAATGAGCTGTTGATGAATAAATGAACAACTTCCTCTTGCTTCAGTACCAGTTTAACACTTTTGCCCTTGCTGGTAATTAATTCCCAGGATTCCACAGTGAGCGTGGTGACTGCTGTGCTGGGATGTTTAGAAGTTTTTAGCGGGCTCCAGAAAGTCAAATTCTGAACAGAACAGAGTGCTTGGATCCCTAGAGCTCAGATTCAACATTTTAAACAAGCTTGGACGAAATCAACAATGAGTGTCACCAGGCAGCAGTTGACGCAGCAACAAAAATGCCTCAAGTTCTTACATTTTACCAAAATAACATTGAGATTTTGTCAGTTTTACTGCTTCTTTTACCCTTTAAGAGACAGGAATTTAAACCAAAAATAGTATTTTCTGTTATTCACATGAAAATATGGAGAAGTGAAGTGCATCACTTTGCAGAAAACATGTGTTAATGAAAATGGTTTTAAAGAACTGAATATAAACATGTAGCAGGTATTTAAAAATATATATATTTATGTTTTCCCTGTTTTTACATTAAAAATGTCAAATAAAAAGCATCACCTCTCCTCACCTCTTACCTTCAGCTGAGTGCGCCTTGTCACACATCACCAATGAGACGGTTAAAGCCTGAAGAGCTGTCAAAATAAACTTGAGACTCCGGCTCTCTGGGCTCATGATGATGCTGAAGCGGAGCTGCTCCCTACTGCAGCAGAACCATCATACACTCAGTCAGAGTCCAACAACAGCTGATCTGCAACAACAGCCTCTCCCCCCTTAAAAAAATAAAAAAATAAACGGACTTCCTGAAATCTGATCAAGAGTCCGAGCGGGGCTTTAGGATATCCCGATGACAGCTGATCCAACTCTACGCGCTTTCCCCATTCAGAGAGGTCCAGCTGCTTGTGGAGCCGCTTCCGGTTAAAAAAAAAAAAGGGGGGGGGGGGGGGATTTTAGGGGAGTGTGAGACAAAAAAGACAAATAAACACACAAACCCGCTGCCGTCCCGGTCGTCCTCGGGTATCACATTAATTCCAGAAAGAGATACAGGCGAGAAGTGTTGTCTTATGAGTGGAGACCATGTGCTTCAGCGAGGGGCTCCGCCGGGTCCTAAAACCAGCGGAACCACTCAGCAGCGTCAAGACGGACGCGTTAAAGCGGTGACATCCGGTAAATATTTTCAAAGTAAAGGTTGCACTTTTTATTGGTTAATTCTAATGTACTGATACTGAACCACATCATAAATCTTAAGAGTTTATCGACGTTGAATATGTTTTTTTGACTAGTCAGCAAATATATTCATAAAAACAAATCCTAAACAAAGTTAGAATAGGCTATTCCCTTGTTGCCAGATTTTTATTTATTAATTTTTTATAGCATTCTGGTAATTTGATAGCAAAATTTGTTGTACTTTTATTTAGGAACTGTTTTGTCTATGGTTAGAGGGTCAGTTGACAAAGACTTTGACTTTTTCCATATTTAATTGTTTCTTGTCCAAAGAAAAAATGAAACTACGAAGAAGAAGAAGAAAATAAACCAGAAAATTTACAAAGAAGCCCTAGAAATAAATAGAGATGGATGGCATATCTTTGATTTCCATTTTTCAAAATGTAAACCCTAAAATTTTTGTTTACAAAGCTGAAATGTTGGGGTTTGTTTTGTTTTGTTTTGTTTTGTTTCTTTGTTTTTTTTCTTGGGAGACAGCATTTTCCATTTCAAGCTGTTGAGCTGAAAGGCGCACCTGTTATCTATCAAATAGTTAACCAAAAAACCTATAGGCCAACCGCTTGGTAGAGTCAATTTGATTTGCTATATTAATTGAAACATGCCTTAAATTGAACAGGGAAAAATGCAACAATAAATCTAAATATTTGAATATGCATTCATTTCAATATAATATTAATAATATTATTTTTTTGAAATATCTTTATATTAAGCTAAATTATAAAATTTTGTGCAGCAATGTAATTTAGAAAATGCAAAAGTTTGTTTGTCTTTTTTTCTCAGTATGTAACTTAAATTAAAACTAAAATGAGAAATAATATTTGAGTGCACAGCAGCAAAGGTAAAAATGTCCCCATTTATCATTTATTTACATGGAGGGGGCGGGGCTTCAAACGCTCGGTTTTTATTCCAGTGTCCAGTCATTACACCTCTGTGTCAAAACGCAAACCTTTATTTTGAAAGCAACAAAGTTCTTGATTTCCGTCTTTTTTCTTAATAGTGATTAGTTCACTTCACCAATGGTTTCAGTCACACACATCCACCGCTTACAGCGTGAAACAGAGCCTCCACATGATGTTATGAAAAGATTGTATGTTTTTGAATCAGAACGCTGCTCTGTGTAGAAAATTATTCCACGAAAATCTTTAAAACATGTACAGTTTGCAGACAAAATTGATCATATAAGCAAAATAATGTTTTTTTTATTTTGATTAAAAAAAAATTGAAAAATCACAGCTAATCCTAAAACATGTGGTATTCAAATTCTTCAAGGAACTTTATCATCGCTCACATTTTCATCTGAAATAATTACACAAGTACACTTTTTTTCAAATGCATAAAGCTTAGACATGAAAACCAGATTTTAGAAATTAACCTAATATATCTGCTTTTTCTTGACAAAAAAAAAACTTTTAATTCACTTTTTTTTTTGCCAATTATTCCAATAAATACATATTTACTCATTTCTGTTAATTTGAGCAGCTCCAGCGTGTCGTTGAGCAGCAGCCTCTCTGTCATCTACATTTGGGTCCAAACACATTACAGAACAAAAACAGCAACAAAGGCTCCATTCAGCGGCGATGTCCACTAACACCGAGAAGAGGTCACATTCCTCCTTCCAAGAGCTAACCGCTGGCTCTTCAGACTTCCTCTTTTAGCTTTTTGAATGTTTAATGATAAAGATGGTTGGCGATGGGATTGCAGAGGACTGGGAATGATTCTGCCTCTTGGTTGTTGCTTTGTATCACATGAGATCATGTGAATGTGACTGTGAGAGGATTCAGTGTTTTACTGTCCAGTAAATGTCACTCTGCAGCTAAAAACATGAGGTCATCTGGATTGAAAGGGACATTTTGTTTATTAAAAACTGACCTAGCTGTGCAAGCAGAGCAGCAAGATGATCTGCTTTTTTACCACTGATTTGAGTAAATTTCTAAATTCAGTGGATCCAACATAGTCAGTCTAAATCAAATCAAGAACAAAAGCACTGCAGATCTGACCTTCGACCTTAAAATTTAGGGTTCACTTACTTTTTCCACACAGGACCAGGTTGGTTTAGCTTTAATAAATTAAATCATCATTAAAAACAGCATTATGTTTTCTCATGTTCACTTTTTATGATACTAAAATTAGTTTAATCATCTGAAGCCTTTAAATGTGAACCAAAAAAGGCATTAAATAAACCTGTAAGGGGGGTACAAATACTTGAATATGTCCTTGCTGCTCCACATTGACACACACATGCTCTTCCAGTCGGATACAGGAACAGTTCAGATTTCCAGCTCCTCTTTCCAGACCTGCTGGGTTTTCTGGCCCCTCCAGCCAGAGTTTATCAGCCATAGCAGCAATGTGGGTGAAGGAGATGAGTGTGTCTGTGTGTGTGTGTGTGTGTGTGTGTGTGTGTGTGTGTGTGTGTGTGTGTGTGTGTGTGTGTGTGTGTGTGTGTGTGTGTGTGTGTGGGCACCTCCACCAGCTGAATAGAGGCACTGCACAGCCACTGAAGGGCCTTTTGTTTCAAGAGGAATGCAGGCCTCATACGCTCAGCACAATGAGACTGTTCACAGTTTCTCCTCCTAATGAGAGAAAGGCACAGAGGGGCAGAGTGAGAGGAAGACGAGCCTAAAATCCAACGAGGTGATGATTTCTGAGTAGTAACAAAAATGATGCTGAAATCCCACTGAAATAAACCCAGAGAGTGCAGTTTTCCTTTGATCATTTCTGGCATTTGTGAACCAAGAAAGAAAACTAGGACAACAGTGACCTCTAGTGGATTAATGGCATCATTGCTTATAGAGATGAAACATTTAATATTCAGTCTTATATACATCTGGTCCTGCAAGAAAGCTTAATCTTACATATATACATCCATCCATCCATCCATCCATTTTCTGTAGCCGCTTAATCCTCCACAGAGGGTCGCGGGAGAGCTGGTGCCTATCTCCAGCGGTCAAGGGGCGAGAGGCGGGGGACACCCTGGACAGGTCGCCAGTCCATCGCAGGGCCACACAGAGACGAACGAGACAAACAACCACACACCCACTCACACCTAAGGACAATTTACCAGCCCAATTAGCCTGACAGTCATGTCTTTGGACTGTGGGAGGAAACCGGAGTACCCGGAGGAAACCCACGCACACACGGGGAGAACATGCAAACTCCACGCAGAGAGGCCGCAGAGCCGGGATGCGAACCCACGACCTCCTTGCTGCGAGGCAACAGTGCTAACCAACTGCGCCACCATGCAGCCTACATATATACATATATCTTTAAAATATCACTTTATGTTTTTTTTTAATATTTCTGTCTAAAACCAGAGCAATTTATTTAAAATGCTGAAACTGATGAAATCATCCCTATAATTACCTGTTTGGTGACGAGACAAAGTCATTTTGAAAAAGTCAAAAATAACTTTTTATGTCAAAAAAGGGAAAATTCTATAAGGTTATATTACAAATCTGGTTTAAAAAGAGAAATTATTTTCCATATCAGCTAATTTCATGTATGTTGTCTTTTTTATAGGTTGTAACTTTTTGAATGGCTGAACATTAAAGCTTGTTATTCCAGCATCATCACATTGAAAGAGGAAAAGAAGCTGTTTTTAGCACATAAACCTTTAAATGTTACTGCAGCCTGATGCACACTTGGAAGGTTTAATTGAGCCGAAGCAGAAGGACGACGGGTTGTTACTCACTCAATGGCCTGTGGGTCGTTTACCCAACAAACGTCCTGTCAGTCTCTCACATGTTTATCAAAAGCCATGTTTGGCTTTATTCACAATGTTAAGGTTAAACTGATTTACAGCTCTGTTCTTTCTCGAATCTGTTTCTAAAGCAAAGCAGTGATTAGATTTGAACTTTGATTTAAAGTTTTATTTCATTTGCTTGGTTTGGTTTTATATTTCAACTAATGACTGTTTAATTTGTGGATGTTATTTAGCAAAAGTGTTTATTCTGCATCGATGTGTAAATGAATTCCTCCCATTTATCCAGGGATATATTTAGTACGCTTTTACATGTTTCTTGCATCTAAATAAAAATGAGAAATAAATGTTTTTCTTGCAACTGGATGCATCTGTTAATTTACTCAGGTTTAAACCTGTTATTTCCCACATTATGAAAAGAAACAGTGAACATCTTTCTGTGTAATAAGGGTTATTATATAATTTATATTCAGTATTTTTTAAGAAATGTTTTGTTTTGTTACAAACATACATTTTTTATCCTCTGTCTATTTTCCTATATATATTTGCAAATATTTTGCAGTAAATTTTGACTTTATGTGTTTCAAGAACAATTTGATTTTATAAAAGGTGAAAAATGCAGCTATAGTCTAAAAGTTAAACAAAAGAAAGATTTTTTTTTGGTGAATGTTTTAGATCTTATCAGGAAAGTTGATTAAATTTAGAATAAACTGGTGAGAAGGATCTAACCCAGCATGTTTATTTCCAGCTCCAGAGTATTACCAGTCAGTTAAAACTCTTAGACAAGGGTTGAAATGTTCTGTAACTTTTGTTTAGAACTTAAACATGAGTCAGTTCTTAACTGGGGAAAGTTAGAACTCTTCATCTGGGTCAAGAGTGAGACTTGGTCTTAAATGGGTGATGGAGGTTGGAGTGAGAGGATCTGGACTTCATGGCTGTCTATCATCATAAAGAATACTGATCCTTCTACGTTCCAACCCTACTAAAAATTAGATCGTGACCAAAAGAATGAGATTCCATGCAGCTTCCTTTGTCAAAAGGCCAATCTGAGGTGGTTTGGTCACCTGATGCCTCTTGATCACCTTCCTGTGGAGGTTTTCCAGATGCATCCCACTAGGAGGAGACCCTGGGGCAAACTCAGAACTTGCTGGAGGGATTATATATTCTCTCTGGACCTGGAACACCTTGGGCTCCCCCAGGAGAAAGCTGTCACTGCAGGAGAGTGTCTGTGTTTCCCTCATAGTCCAAAATCTCCATGACTCCACATTTGATAACTGGAGGGAAACAGATGGCTGTCCCTAACCCTCTGCAGTGCACGTGATCATATTTTGATCACTTGCTATAAATCTTGATTTGCAGCCTAAACATTTTTTCAAAAAGATTTGTTAAAAATCAATAGGAAAAAAAAAATCATAAATTTTTTTTTGTTTTAAAAAGTACAACAAACGTTAAAATAAAAAATATTAAATGAGTAAATTCATAAAGTTTTTAAAATTTTAATTAAAAAAAAAATTTTTAAGTACATTTTTGGAGTATAAAACAGTAAAAAGAAAATATTAACACTTAAGGTTTAAAAGTAAAAAAAATGTGGGATGAGAAAATCTGAAAGTCTAAAAGTTGTTTGTTTTTTTTTAAATAAAACAGCAAAAATGTATTAATCTCCAATAACACTCAATGGTTGAAACTTTAAACTCAAGTATTTCAGAGTGCCCTTTAAAGAGCTCTGATGATTTTTTCACAAACATCTAAAGATTTATACACATTTTTAAAAAGCTTTTGTCTAACAAAACATCAAACCTCTTACAGTCTTGTAAAAAAAACACTATAAATGTCAAATCTTCAAATAGTTGTTGATTTTCCTACAGGTTTTCTGTCTCCTGTTTGGAACATCCTCCTAATCAATACCTGGATCAAGCAGGATAACAAAGTAATGAGTCATGGAGGCAAGAAAGAACAACACCATTTAATTGTGGCAGAGGTCTTGACAGATAAACAGCAGCAGCATATTTGGCAACAACATGTCACCATTACAGGCTCAGCTCTCGTGTGCAGAGGTGATGAAGAAAAGATTAGGCGATATTTCTCTCCAAGAAATTCCCTCCGTCTCTGGGTTTGAAAAGGTTACCTGGAAGCACGCACACACACACAAAACGTTGACGGAGTTAATCGCACTGAAGCACGGCAGTCAATCACTTGAGCTTTTCCTAATGTCAGAACAGCCTGACACCGGCACAGTGCTGAGATAATCAGACGGAGATTATTCCCAATCAGGACGTTAAATCTGTGTCTGTTTTCTTTTCAAGGCATCTTATGGTGAAAGAGCTCTGAGTTCTCAAAAGCGTTTAAAGAGTGGAGTCACAGTTTTCCTCAGCTGCCTTTAAACCACTGGTGTGTCTTTCTGTTGTGGCCAGAAGATGGCAGAGAGGCCTATGAAAAAATCTTCATTGTTCTCTGTAAAAATCAAGAGCATAATGACCTTTGGAGGGTGCATTTTTGTTATTTTTGGTATGTGGGACAAATCTTTTTATGTAATAAATATAAATACAATGAAAAGATTTGGTTTTGAGCTTTACTTTTCCTGATATTTTGTCACATTTTTTGCTGTATGTGCTTGATCCTGTACCTATATCCTATACAGACTGTATATTGGTTCCAGTTAAGCCACACAAAAAAAGCAGAATTATGATGCTACCTATCAGCCGCTGTAATTATTTTGGGGAAAAAAACTTACAGAATTTTTGTGAGTCCTGATTAAACAGACTCTGGACAACTTCCACCCTCTTAGCTCTTTGTTCTGAATCTGCATATTTGTGATTATGATGTGGCAAACGGCCACTGCAGCTGCACAGGAACAATGAGCAGCAAAGAGCCTGACAGAGAGGTGATGCTGGCTGCTGGCGGATTACCGTTTACAGAGGTAGGATTCATGCTGTAGGCCCTCCTCTGCTGTGGATGTTGCTCCTCCAAACCCAACCGCTTCCATCTCTCTTGTGCTTTTTGTTCCAGCTTTTGCGCTCTGCTCTGGGATCGACTGATGAAATCTGGTCTGGATCCTTGCAGTTCTTGCTGTAAAAGCCAGAAATACAGAAAACATTTAAACCTGAGCTCTCCTTTAAACTTCCACGGGCATTGTACACACAGCCCTAGAGCATTACAATGAAAACCTTTGAATTTGTTGTGTTTTTCTGGTTTGTTTCACAGTGAAGTGGCTCCCAGTTGGACATTTTCCAACAGTTTTTTAAATCCTTTTCCTTAGTTGTAGTTTTTAAAATGGGTGAGTGTTACCTCCTCCATGTGTCTGGAAGGAAATGCAACAATTTCTTTGCAAATAAAAAGAAAAGAAAGAGTTTATGCAGAGACACTAACGTGCTTTAAAGGGCAAACTTCATTAAAGCTTGTAACAAAAGATGAGGGCTCACACCCCCACCCCACCCAACATCACCTCACTCCCCAAAAGATGACCTAATTTCAAATGTGCAGCTACATGTGAACTTTTGACAACGTGGGAGATTGTCTGAGATCTCACACATAACATTCCAAAAGACATTACATAATGTTCATATAAACTTATGACAGAATTGGGGGCTTGTCCGGGATGCTTCATATATTTGTACTGTCTATATATATGTGTAATGTTCCAAAAGACATCACTGCACTTTAAAGAGTAAAATTCATATCAGCTTGTTACAAAAATGGGGGCTTGTCCAGGATGTTGAATATATGCATACTGTTTGTTTCTGACATTTCAAATTACATTACTTCCTTTAAAAGATTACACTTTATATAAGCCTGAGACAAAAATGGAGGTTTGTTTGGTGTGTTGCATATATTTGTACTGACTTTATATATCTGACATTCCAAAAGACATCACCTCATTTCAAAGAGTCAAATTCATATCAGCTTGAGAGAAAAATGGGGGCTTGTCCGGGATTTAGAATATATTGATACTGGCTGTTTATTTATGACATTCCAAAAAACACATATACAAGTCATATATATATATATATATATATATATATATATATATATATATATATATATATATATATATGTACTGACTTTTATATCTGACATTCCAAAAGATACGACTTCATTTTAGAGTCAACTTTATATAAGCTTGTGACCAAAATGGGAGTAGATCTATATTCTCACTGACCATATACTGTATGTTTTTGCATCTAACATTCCCAAAGAGGATGCAATACATTTGCTTTTAAATTTGCTTTGAATTTGCCTGAAGAGAAATAGTTTCAGGTGACCTTTCATGGTCCAGCCTCAGAGGAACATGTTTAAAATGAGTCTGTTTCAGATGTGTGCTCAGAACTGGACTTTATGTATTTCCTCTCATCTGTTACGACCAAGAAATAAAAACTCAAATGGTTTTGTGTTTCATTTACACCTTGCTTGGCTGCTTCACATGCCTGAGTGTGATGCAGAGTTGCTCAATGTTTCCCTGGGCCTGCCTTGACATATTACATTTTGGTATGAAATGTAACCACAGTATGTAAGAAGATTCCACTTTAACTTTATGGATTCATTCAAAGATCTTTAGATGACCGAACCAGCGACAAATCTCTGTTATTTGTAATAAAGCTGAATCATTTATAAGTTGGGAAATTACAAGAATAAATATTTTCCACTCGTATGAACCAGCAGAGGTGTGTAATAATACCCGTATTTCCCTGGGGTGATGCTGTGGAGTCCTCCAAATCGCTGCTTGGCGTTTTCTTCTTACTGAGCTGTCTCTGGAGCTTGATATTTGCTATGATCGCTGCTGCGTTGAGGGCGAGGACTTCCTCTTGAGAATAATGAAGATCTGAAACACAGGAGGGCTTTAATGGAACAGGAGTAAGTGAAACAGTGAGCTTTCATTTGGCTGCTCTGCACAAACAGGCTGATATTAACACAGTTTAACATCCCGCTTCATTTTGTGGTCGACTGTATCAAACGTTGAATTTGAATTACGCTGCCTCTGGCCTTATAATTAATTGACGACACTCTTAATGGATGTGATTAGAGCATAATTAATAATTTCATGGAGAGGAAAGTGATAATAAATGAAGGGACATGCTTGATCACCAGAAAGCTGCCTCCATGTATTACTTATTCACCTTTAGCTGATTTTAAATAGCATTTATGTAATTTAGGAATATTGCGATGATGTTTTTTCAGTGTTATGTGGTTGCAAGAAGAATTTTAGACAAATTCAAGTCAAAGAAAAGAAAATGTAAGATTGATTTTTCATGCAACTTGATGTAAAATTACTAGAGAGATCAATGGAGTAAAAATGTGCTGACAGTTAAAAAAATTAAACACAGCTAAGAAGTTTAGTCAAATCAGAGGCACCACGAGGCCACACCCACCCAAACCCCAGTCAACCAGTCCTAAATGCATAATATTTTTTACAGAATGGCTATAAATTTAAGAGAAAAGAGTAAAAAAACACTTTGACATATGCACAAAATTGCAAGACATTTTTAAATTTTCATTCTGAATGGGTATTAGCAACATTTCTGCACGCCTTTGAGAATAAATTCCAGCATTTGTGCAAATGTCAGGTAACTTTTCTTGTTACAATTTAGGCGCACACTTCATTTGTTTACAATTTATTCTCCTTATTTATTTATTTACAACTGTGTCCCTCTCTGAATATCCAAATTCTTACTTTTTTTTGTCTCCAATGTGTCAAAATTTTGTTTTATAGGTTGCAAACTCCTGCCACAGTTCGCTCACATTTTGTGCACTTTTTCACTCACAGAAAAAAAATTGCAAAGCAGGAGAAAACAACTATTTTTGGAGGGAAATTTAGACTATAGGTTATATCTAATATTCTGTTATGACTTTGTTTTTGGTGTGCCACCCAAGGATTATCATTGACCACTCCTCTTGAGAAAAACACTGCAGCCACAGGCCTAACACAGAAACTAAAGGCAGAAGCTGAACTTATTCATGCAATAACCTATAATTTACCAACTTTTCAAAATGAAAAATTAACACGTTTGTGTTTTATTTTGAAATAACAGTCGTTTTAACTTGAAATGAACACATTTTCTTGAATACCGATTGAAAAAAAATGCCCCGCGAGCACCACATTTATTCTATTTTATCTCAGCCCAACAGACCTCCGATCTGTTTCACCCATATTCACACCAGCTCATTCACATCACTCCAAGAGGAAGGAAAACCTTCGACCTTCCTGGCAGCTACAGCACAAACCTCTCACATGTTCTCATTTTAGTCTCTAAAGACTCTCTGCTTCAGCAGCCAGCCGACTACCGGGCAGCTCACAGAAAGGATCAAGTCATCAATAAAAAATATTAAGTGTGGGCACATAAAGCTGGAGCAGCTCTGAAGGGCTGTTTTGACGGAAAGGGCTGGCACTGCATCAGTGATATCGCTGCAGTGAGGCGCGTGCAGAGGCCGGAGGACAGATAACACCCCTCTCAATTCAGAGCATCTTCACTCTGCTGCTGTCTGCCAGAAGCATCTGGACTACAAACAAGAAAATCCAAAGTCAATTTAAAAAATAACAACTGGACGTTGGACCCTTAATGATCAAAAAAAGAAAGGGATGCCGAATCCACTCGGATTCTTTATTTTATTTATGATGTTTTGAATTTATTTCCTTTATTCTGATACTTAAAACAAGCACTGGCATAAATTATGCATGCAAAAGGATGTGTGGGCAAATTAAAGGAGGTGAAAATGAACAAGCCCATAGCTGATAAGATCTTTTTGTGGACATGTCACTTGTCTGATAGAAGTGTGAAGTGCACTTGCTGCAGCAAATTAAAGAATTTTTGCAATGATGGTTGTCAATAAGACTTCAAAGCTGAAAGACCATATAGAAGTAATGACTTCAAGCCTGAATGCAAAAATGACATGAAGAAAGTGTATATTTAGACATTCCAATCCTTTGAAAATAGAGATCAGAGACAGATGGAGCCTCTTTGTTGACTAGAAGACTGTCAAAGTGGGACAGAGAAACTTACCCGGGGCTGTGATGAGTGTGAGACTGGGAGACGCTCTCCTCATTCCCCCCACTGATGGAGGCGATCTCTCCTTCTCGTCTCTGCGAGGGCTGAGGGCATCTGCCACAGGCTGGCCTTCTTCTTTCACTGTTTTTCCAGGGCTGATGAAACCGCTGTCAGAGTTCACAGGGTTGATGTGGGTCCCTTGTGGGAACTCAAAGCTCCATTTCCTGGCAGCTGATTGTTCAACGCTCTCCTTGCTTGGCTCAGTGTGTCCAATCAAATCGCCGTAGCAGCTCAGTGGTCTTCTCGGCCTGTCCGATCTCTGTCCAACAGCCTTTGAAGAAACCTCAGAGGGAGCGGGAGCTGTGGCAGGAGGTCTGCTCACAACAAGATTAAGAGTAGATCTGTGCAGGGTACCGTGATTCTTCGGCCTGGATGAGAATGTGTTTGAGGATACAGATGAGCTTGGCGCAGGGTTGAGACGATGATGTTCTGAACTGTTCTCCTGACTTTTATACAGTCCCTCGGTGTAGCTGTGTCTGTGCTCTGGGTTCTTGGTTGCGATCTTGGCCGGACTGTAGCTCCCCTTTTGTTCAGTCACTTTGATTATGGTGGCCTTTCTTCTGCGGACCACCGTATCCAAAGCATAGCTAGCCTGTGGCGTCCTGGGCTGACTCGTGCTGGGACCAGGGGTCGATATCACCCTTTTTTCTGTAACTTTAACGATAGTAGCTTTTCTTTGCACCCTTAGCTGCCTGGAGTTTGGGTCCATGGGCTGGTGGTTCACAGGGGGAGCTGAGGACTTGTCGGATGAGTTGGATCCAGAAAAACTTGCTGATCTGCTCACTTTTCTGGAGGAGATGGTGATAGAGGACACGGCCGCTTTGTTTTCATGCACAACTGTTGGATTATCCTGCACGTGTGAAGTTTCTGAACTATTGCTTATCCCATAAAAAGACGTTGCCTTTACGGGTTGAACACTGCTTGTCCTTTGCAGAGGAGAGTGTGAGGTCTGTATTTGAGCGTGCTGAGGCTCTGCAGAAGTTATGCGATGCAGAGGTGACTGGTTGGGGGGCTTTGTGACTGTTGTTTTCATCAGAGAAGACTTCTTGTCAGGGTCTGCGCTGGTCCCCGTGGAAAGCTCTGGAGATTTATAGCCTCCAGGGAATGTCGACACCCTGTTGGCCTTCCACCCTGTCCTGAGACCTTGTCGGTCAGCACATCTGTCCCCTTCCTCTGCAGGAAATCTTGTTTTTTCTGGCCCCTAAAGCATTGAAAAAAAAAAAAGAATTAGTGTAGGCACCTTTAATTATGCATGGAAATCTCATTATCTCCTCTTGTTCCTGTTAACGTCTCATGCTAAATGTTTGCCCATCAATCAGCACAATTAAACAGATGATGTTGAGTTTGGCCTCTAAAGGAGAGAGAGTCTCTTAATGCATCCTGACATTAGGGATCTTTGGAGCTGTGCTTCAGCCACAGGTTGTCTGTCTCTTCCTTCTGCAGGGCTGAGCTGTTTGCTCTCCCGTCAGGTGACTCTCCCCAGGCTTGACACAGTGACTGCCCCGGTAGCAATGGAAGCAGCAGCAGGCAAAGCCAGCACACAGCGTGACTTATCCCTCACAGAATAACAATGAGACTCCTTCCTTAATAGAAATTGAGATGGAGGAAGAAAAAAAAAATCTGCTTCCTGAGCCAGAGGACACCCTGTTCAAAATGTCACCAGTCTCAATCCCTGATCAATATCAGTGTTGTTGAATTCACATTTGTTTTTGTTTTTTAAGATTTCACTTTTTCCTTATTAAATTATTTCAGTTTCAGCTAAAGTTCCTTCTGTCGCTGTCTGTTCAAAACTCCACCAGCCAGATTTTCATTAAACTTTGGGAAGTGGAGCACGAGAAATTGCTAAATTGCAGAGTCTTTGCCCAAAGCTCTTCGACTGGTTGAAGTTATGGAAATATTCATGATGCCTTCAGTCAGGAGGCGCTGGAAGAGGTGAGGTCAGGTTTAAGGAGAACTCATTACAACGAGCAGGCCAGGGTCTGGGGAGAAATGCAAAAATGTGTCCTTTATGGACTGCTGTAGTTCTGACTCACATCTGCTACGTGTGTTGACTTGAGACCTCTAAGTTTTTGTTCCTGCATAAGGTTTATACACCCTGTACACAGATTAGATGTTCCCAAACATGATTCACCTCGTGCCTTTTCTCTGTATCCAAACTTTCACTTGACTTTTGACATGAAACATTTCAAAACATCCTAAAAATCTTAAAAGGTTTACCAAAACTGACATAACATTAGATAACAGGATTAGAAGAGATTTTCAATTTTGAGACCGTTTCATGCATGTTATTTCCTTTTAATCTGACCTTTATGTGAAAAAAAGCAAGATTTAAAATCTCTTGTTCAAGATGTCCTGATCAGGCAGACAGCAGTTCATTAAAAACACACTAACACACATGCACAATCAGCATTTTTATCAGTCAGTTAGCCACGACAAGTTCAAGGAGACCTTGATGATGATTCCATTCATGAACTTCTATATATTTTAACGCCTGTTTTCTAAACTCTATTAAAACTTTTGGTCCCAACAAGAAAACCCCTGGGATTAAACTTTTTTTGATGAATGTCTAAAGATACGAAGGCCTCCTTAATCAATTCAAAGATTTGCATACAAATCTATTTTAAGCAACACTTCACTTTATTTACACAAAACTCACTATAGGCTTGTTGTTGCTTGTTGACAGTTGCACCATGTGACCTCCAAAATAAACTACATGAGTCACAGGTGGAGATTTTTTACATGTTTTTAAAAGTAAATCTATAGAAATGTTGTTTGCTGCCTAAACTTAACCACATTTTTTAGTAATTAAAAAAAAAAACTTAAAAAATAAATGTTGCTGTTTTTAGTTTCTAACACAAATGAGGTTATTTCAGTTAAGACAACATATATAAATGAATCCAGAAAGAAAGGAGTTACTTATAGGAAGCTAAATATATGAAATATTTAAATATTATTTTTCTTTGACCTGTCGGTCGATCACTTTAGTTCTCATATTGTATCACAGCAGGAATTAAACTAAAGTGGGGAAAAATGTAATACGTTTTTTTAATTTAGCAAAATCAGAGCTTTATTTGAATATAAATTTATTAATTTTCATCATTATTTCTTTATTGTTATTGCTACATTAGTAATAAATTATCAATTTTATTGCCTCAAATACAAAAAAATGCAAAGAAAAGAGTGTGGACATTAAAGAAGTGTTTTGAATGTTTGAATAGAAGTAGCTCCTCTCAGATCCTTTAAATAGATAAGATCCTAAACTTTACAAAGTTTTCACCTGGTTTAAAGTGTTAAAACGAGTTACCTGTTTGACAACAGGAGAGTCTTGATCAGGTGTCCTCCACGTCTTCACACCCAGAGCACTCGGACTGGCGTGACTCTTCCCCGTCACTGATTCTATGTATCAACCCAAAACAGATGCGTTTCTCACCAAACATCTCTTACTTTTAAACACACACCTCAGGTAAAGAGCTTAGTCTGTGTGGAAATGTTGACACTGTCAATAATCGAGATTGGCTTTTAAAAAAAAGAAGGATTCAAGCACCACCCCAGAGCTCCTTTCAGGAGACATCGGAGACCTGATTGGTGTTCTTTCCAGCCCTCGCTGATCCTCTATGCTGCCCTGTCAGCTTGCCACCTGCTGCTGTTACCATGGCTACAGGCTCTCACTTTGGGATAACCCTTGCTCACTGTGTAGCTAATCTGTGGTGTTTTCCATTTTAAGGGAGGAAATGAGAGATGAGCTGAAATTTGCAACACTTTTACAAGCATAAAGAGAAGAAATGTTACTGATTATGCTGCCCTGTCCTCTGCAATACCTCTCAAAATCATGCTTTTTCTTGAATCAATCAATTTTTAAACCCCAATCACCCTTTTTTCCCCCCCTTTTTTCATCTTTAGGTTTTGTCTAAACGGCACATGTGAGCACAGAGAAAATTAGCCCTCTCAAAACATGAAGAAACCTGATGTGCACGATCCAATTTTCTCATCATATTTTCATTAACATCAGGCCATTTCGTGTTTGCTAAATGTGACTTTTATGGAGGCAGCGAGAACTAACTGTCTTCAACGAGACCTTGAGTTTGATTAAAGCTTCTTTTGGGAGGGTTTTCAGCAAGCTGCAGAAAATGAAACATGAAATAAGGGATTTACAAGCTGCTAAATACTGAATTGGTTCTTAATGATACAGATCTAGGCTGAATTTCATTTATTATAGAATGAGGTATTAGATTTGAAAAAAAAAGCTGCATATCAAATAGTGTTGAGCAATTCATCTAATTTGTTTTTCAATTTCAGCTCCAAATGATCACAAAAATGCAATTAAACAAAAAAGAAAATTATTAACATTATTATTTCACATTCCAGCCTGCAAACATGCTTTTATTTAGTCTTTCCTTCTGAAGGATTAACTCATGAGCATCATCATAAGAAGTCAAATGGCAGAAGGAGGGGAAAACACACTGGCATATGATGTGTCAAAAAATACAATTTCATTTTTTTTTGCTATTGTAATTTAAAAAGCATCAAAACAATATTAATAATAAAATAAATATAATAAATGTTTGTATTAAGCACTTTCAGTCAAAGTGCTGCACAGAAGAAATGCAGATCAAAGGCAAAGTTGTACATGAAGGTCAAAAAATCCAAGTTACATAAAAAATATAAATAATAAAAAGAAAAAAGAAAAAAAAGAAAGTGCAAATTGAAAATTATCAGGAAAAAAAACATAATTTCTCTTTACATCCATTTAAATCACAACAAAACTGTGAAACTCTGCCACCTGCTGGCTGAAATTGATCAATGCAGTTTAATTAAGATGTGAATTCTAGATGATTTCAAACTAAATGAGTAGTAATGGTTTAGATATTTACCAAAGTAATTGTTATTATGATAGAAAATATATATATATACGTTTTATTTCAGGCACCTTTTTAACACCCACAAAACTCACACCAATAAACCCCAATTAAACCAACAAATTAAAAACAACCAGCATAAAATATATTCATATATATAAAATCAAGCAGGCCTAAAATCAAATAAAAATATATTTTCTACATTATATTTTAACACAGGTGCTTTTTTTCGGACACATTTGCATTTTTCTTTCTGCCTTTCATCTCAGTCAGCAGCGTTTAATCAGCAAGGTGTGTGATTTTAATCAAGTTTAAGTAACGTTAAAACGACCCCACTGTTCATCACTGTTCCCCAGTGCCAGGGCAGGGTGTAGATGAATTGCTTTGATTTCTGTAAGCAGCCCGAGCCCTGCCAGGATAATCTATGTATAAACAAGGACAAGGTTGAAGGATCAAGTTTCAGATCCAACTCGGAGAGTGCAGGGCTGCTGCGTCCAAAGATTAACAAGCTCCTTCTTCAATCAGTCTGCATCTCCGCTTATCTTTCTACCACTCCTATCCAATCCTACCTCTTTCTCTTTTTTTTGTCAGGTGTTCAGACCTAATGGTACTCACTTCCTTCCTGCATAGTGCTGACAAAAATCACAGCAAACCAGTCGGGATCAGGGTGCTATATTCTGTTCTGGTCATGTTTAATGAGATTGGGCAATTAGTCATGCACAATACAGAAAATTACAGACATACCCTGAACTCTGAGCATGTCTTGGTTCCTCTGAAATGTTGGAGTGATGGGTTCTTTTAGCCTCACCTGTGAAGACTTTTAAAAAGAACAGAGTTTTTAAAATACTTGGTTTGATTTTGTATAAATTGCATCGCTTGATTGCACACGAAGCTTATTATGTTTATTTTTTCTCACAGGGTCAGGTTGGTTTAGATTGCTTTAATCCCTTAATAAATTAAACCATCATTTGAAAACAGCATTCTGTATTTACTCAGGTTGGTTGTGACTGATACTGAGCTTTAAAACATTTAGGTGTTGCAACAAAAGAGATCTGTTAGGGGGCCAATTCATTTATGCATGCCTTTATTGTGCATCAATTCAGTCAAACCTGCAGAACAGCAACATATCGATCCATCCATATTTATTAGAGAACTTTGTAATGTTGTAATTATACTGAATCATCTCTGTACATTGTCTTGCATCCTCTCAGGGCACAAACTTCAATCTTTGCTTTTACAGCTCCAAATTAGTCGTAAAGCTTTCGAGAATGCACAAAGATCCTGCAGAGTAGGCTGTTTTCAAAGGCTGCTGGAGCTCTGCCTTCTCCCTGGGTAACTGAGGCTGGACTACAAGAGGCTCTGTCTGACACTCTGTATGCTTTACTATCCTTTATTATCCTCGCCACACGACATTTGACTTTGGAGCTGCAGAGCTGACACTGACTCACAAACATGTAAGAATCACGGCCTGAAGGGAGGTCAGCTACAAATCCAACCTAAATCAACTCAAATCTGCAAAATGATCAACAAATTAAAAGGCAAAAGACTCAAAAGTTGTTCTGCAAAGAGTTTTTACAATTTTTGCATTTTAAATTGTGTCTATCTTGCAAAGTGAAGGACAAACTCACTGTAGACTTAAAGGTCTGGTGTAAATATAATTTACAAGTGTACAATTTTAGTATGTTAAAAAATAGGATGAAAATATTTTAAAAAGTAGAAATGACCATTTGCATGTTCAAGAGCTAATGTTAATGACTTAATTTATAGGAAACAAATGCACATCCTCCTAAATGCTTTGTAAGTAGCAGGTTTTGTGTTTCTTACTTGGCCTGCAGAGATGTCCAAACCTTGATTTTGGCTGCGAGCACCCTCCGCCATCATCACTCTTCTCTGAATTGGCAGCCACCCAATCTTGACTGGAGAGAGGTAACTGAGCTGAGCTTGCTCCTTCTTTGGAGACTGCATGATGTGAGCTTTTTCCCAGCTTCCTCTGCGCCTCGGAGGGTACAGAAACCCGGTCTGGAGGGAGTCCTGGCTGCCTGGTGAGCTCTCACACAGACTTGAACTCCCACATGAGGACGAGCTGGCGCTGAAGGATGGATAGCTCCTCTGTTTAGAATCAAAAGCAGGTATGGATGTTGTCCGATCAGTAAAAGGTGGATTATGATCAGGCGGTCTGACTTTGCCCTGCATTGTCCTCAGGCGCTCCAGCCAGGTGTCCAGCTGGCCTCCTCCCTCGATGGCGCTCTGAGGACGAGGTGAAGGGCGAGAGACACGAAGCAAGGGCTCGTCTTCTGATATCAAACTGTCCCAGTGGGACTCATCTCCTGATCTCCTCCAGCCTGGAGCTCTCCTCTGGGCAGCTGGCCTGCGGACAGCCATCCCTCTAGATCTCAGTTCAAGAAAAAGGACATCACTGATAATCAGCTTGATTATTTCTTATTTATCAATTAAGAGAAGGTATCAGAACATTAGTTTAGAGCTGTTATAGATTACAAGTTATGGTACATTTTTCTCTGCAGATACTTACTTTCCAGCTAAACCATCCCTTTTCTGTTCACTTGACTCCAACTGCTCTCAGCACTCAGGAAGTAAACACTCTCTGTCTTGGGATAAAGTAGGTGCTAGTGGGTACCGTCTCCAGTCAGGCATGTAGCAATGTGAGGGATGCTTTGGCAAACAAAAGAGTTACTGAGGACAACAGCTGAGCATCCACAGAAAGGAAGAGAGGAGTCTAAGGGGTTGGGCAAGCTGGAATAAAGCACTTTCTTTTAAAACAAAATGAATTTTTAGCTTTAAATACTCTTAATGTTAGTTGATGATGCTAAAATCACATAACATGTTTAAAAGTATATCCACTAATGTGTAGATTATCCATGTTTTACTCACTTAGAAATCCCCTTTCTTGTCTTTATTCTCCGGCCTGTGATCTCGTGGTCGGTTGCTGATGAGAAGCGTGGCTGTCCTCAAGCCTCGATGTGAGCCGTGTGACTCCAGCAAGACCATCTAAAAACGGTCCAGTGTCCTCTCGGATAAGTAACCGTGACCCACATGATGCAGGAGACGAGGGTATTTACCAGACAGAAGAATTACCCTCAAGCCTTTTACATTTTATTTTTCCAGATTTTATTCGAGCAAAGATCTGGAAACTTTTTTCCCCGAAACAAATTGCCATTTGTCTTGATTTTTAAGTAATTTTGGGGTTTAATAGAAAACAGATAAAAAGCAAAGATGAAATGGATACCATTAAAAAAAAAAAAAACAAATTCAAATTTAACAAATAAATTAACAAGAGTTTATTATATAGATGCATAAAAAAAGATGCATCCTGTATAAATAAGCCTGAAAGTAGCAACCCCCTCTGCTGGCAAAACTCCAACATAACAGGCGAAGGCGTTTGGGGCAAAGAAAAACCAAAGAGGTCATGGGGTCATCGAATATAAAATAAGGCATGCAACAAAAAGAGTCAATCATCTGACAAACAAGATGAATAAAGATGAGACGATTCAGATGTGAGCACCAGGTGCATTTCTCCTGTGTCTTCTTCTTAGTGTCTGATAAAAACAACAGCTCTCATTAGGTCTCTAGGTATCACTGCTCCAAAGAGGCTCGCTTATGTTAGGAGATTTATCATAATATAAAAGGGAAGGAAGTGGACATAGACTGCATGAATTCAAATCTTGTGGTTGAGGCAATCAGAGGAACAATCTAT
The DNA here is from genome assembly GCA_006937965.1 of Callopanchax toddi. Taxonomy (NCBI): domain Eukaryota; kingdom Metazoa; phylum Chordata; class Actinopteri; order Cyprinodontiformes; family Nothobranchiidae; genus Callopanchax; species Callopanchax toddi. The sequence continues at coordinate 265,293 of SSNR01000541.1, forward strand.
ATTTAAATGAGTGGTTTGTTACATGTGACAGAAAACAGATAGGCGTTCAGCAACATGCCAAAATCTACTGATGTTTTTCTTTTTAAATTTTTGCTTCTAAATAGCCAGATGGTCCTGTGATCAACATTTTTCTGCTTTGTTACTCATTATCAGAGGAATGTAACTCGAAAGTGGTGTCAACACAAAACAAACTTATAGAATTAAGTTTAAATTGGATCTTTAGGCACTTTATTCCCATTTCTTTGATTTTATCTTTAAAACTAAAATAGTTTGAAAGACATAAATTAACATCTTTACTTCAAGGGGATTCACAAAGATGCTATTAACTTACAGAAAATGATCAACCGGAGGATGATGCATCTTTCCGGCCCTGTTTCAGGTCTTTGTTGGGTTTCTTATTATTTCCTGTATGACTAGAGTTTGACATAATGTTCGTCTGCTGTGGATGTCTTTCAATTTTTTTTTAGATCTCATTCTTTTCCTCATTTATTAAAAATAACACTGCATAATGATCAGGTAAATGACACTGACAGAAAACTATTAAACAGTTCAGTCAAAATCCAAAGAGAAAGTTCAGAAGGACTTCCAGAAAACTTGGAAAACTATTGCTCAAGATCATTTTAAAAACTTTACAAGAAACCAAAGTTTACAGAAATAAGTGGTGTTTTAGAAGTTTCACATTCTACTAGTATTAACCCTTTATAGGGCATCTTGTCAGATGCCTAGACGCCTCACCGGGGAGGTGTTTTGGGCATGTCCTGCTGGCAGGAGCCCCCTGGGTCGACCCTGTGGAAATTACATCTCTAGGCTGGCTAGGGAACACCTTGGGGTCCTGCTGGAGGAGGTGATGGAGGTGGCTGGGAAGCGGGCGGTCTGGATTTATCTATTTGGGATGCTGCCACCACGACACGGATCTGGATAAGCGGGAGAAGGCGAGGTGAGGACTTTATAGAGCAAGTGGCCAAATTTGATTACTTGTGCATTTAGGGGTGTTAAATTCCTTTTGAATTTTTATAAACATTATATTATCAGCTAAGGATGAGATTAAAAACTGTGTGCTTTTAAAACTATGTCAACAAATAAGGATAAAATTTAAATATATGGGTCGGAAACAGAACTGTTAGGGTGATCAAATGCCATAGGTCCCTGGTAACCATGGCAACCGTACCATGAGATGCAGATCTGACAGTGGAGGAAGGGAGAGCTGTTTAAGACTGTTTGCTTCTAGTTCTGGTGAAATGTGAGCCTGCCTCCCAATCAGGGTGACATTTTTCCCACAGACCTCACTGATGGAGGGATTTTCCTGTATTCTCTTCAGCATGGTTGATTAAATTCCCTTAACTAATTGTTTTGTGCCATTTTATGGGATAAAAGAACACATGTTTTAAATTATTATTGTTGCCTAAATCTAAAAACTTTACAGAAAAGTTTTTTTTTTTTAAAGTAGATAGATGTTTTTGTTGATTCCTGAGGGAAATTCAGACACCCAGTTGCACAACAACACCCAGTTACTTCAAGATAGAAAACAGAAAAATAGTTCCCTCTTTTATACAGGAACAAAAGTACTAAAACATATCTGGGGACGATCTGGTGACAGTCAGTCTATCTATAATAGTCACATTACTGTGCAGCATTATTTCTATATTTAGAGGAAGATCTGTAATCTGCAGCAGGTCGAGCAGGATGCCTACAGGGTGAAAAACTTTCGTGTTCCCTTCCTCCCCCTTGCGGAGCGTCCTGTCACCAGTGGAAAATGGCTGCTCGGAGCAGCTCCCCAAAGCTCAGAGAAAACTGAAAAAAACTCCACTTTATCAACAGCCGTTCAACTAAACGACTCATTGGCGCTTTTCCCCCCAGCAGGCGAAACGACAACCCGAGGAAGCTTCGTCTCTGATAATGTCTCGCTGGGTGCCTTCTAAGAAGGAAAAGTATGGAGTTGGTAAGAAAACTTGCATGCTCCATCGCTAGCTCGCCCTACTAGCTTACTCCTCTCAGATTGAACAACTTAGAGAAGACATGTAGATGAGAGAGTGTTTTTAACAGGGCGGTGTGCGAGTTGTTCAGCTTTACTTTGCCTTAAAGGGGGGGACGCAAATCACAGGAGTGCGGAATTTGTTCGCATGAAAGGAAAAGTCAGGAATGTGTGTGTCTTTTGTGAGGAAGAGTGGATTGGGAATTGTTACAGGCGCGCCTAGTTGTTGCAGCGCTGTTTCCTGTGTTTTGGGGCCTCTGTTACAAAGTTACAGCCGAAAACCAGAGTTAGTTTTGTTGCTTGTGTCCTACACATACATTCGGAAGAAATTTGTGGTTCATTATTTAATGTCACTTCTTCAAAATGCTTAGAAACTTTGTCCGAAACCCTCTCACTGTTCCGGTTAGCTTCTTCCAATGTTTCCTTTTGGGAAACGCAACAAAACATCTGATGCTAGTAACGTTCACTGAAGTTTTAAAGGTTAAAACACACTAATAAGTTCTAATTCCTAATAAAAAACTAAATGTTTTAGTTGTCAAAGGAATAGACATCCATCATAACTAGATAAACACTTTACAGATGCACTGATTCAGGCTTTGAGAGCCGATACCGATGTTCATTTTTTGTACATTTCTGACCTGCTAATTCTGATTTACCTCAAGGAATCGTTAACTATACAATTAAAGAAAAACATTGTGATTAAATTAAACAAATGAGATTCTGGATGTAATGATCTGTGTTTTTGCTAGCATTGATTAGTGATGAATGATGAGTTCACAGACCAGGAATAATGTCAGATTTTTAATTGCTGCTTGGAAATGGTGCGTTCATAAATGGAAAATTGAGATGTACACCAAAAAAATGCTGGGTTGTGATCAGAATCTGACAATATTCAACACAATTGACTCAATTCCTTTAAATTTTTGATATATGAATGGACATTTGTCTTTTTTTATTTAATTTCAAACATGCAAACACTATTCAAGGTGAGAAGAATTAAAAAAGACACAAAAATAAAACAATACACTAATAAAATAAACTAAATCAGGGTATCATACATGGATTTTTTTTTTCTGCTTCCCAAATTAAAGCCATACTCAGTAGCCAGGTAAACAAACGAGGTCTCGCTAGCTATTTTACAGAAACACGTCTCGGTGAACTCACCCCTCCCATCGGGTAAAATCCTTACGCCAGCCTTCCGCGGATATTGGGACCCCGGTTTGCAAAGGTGACAAAGCAGAGTCTAACTCCAGCTGCAGAAATGTTCCCCCAGCTTTTCCTCTTTTCACCTCCAAACGATTTTAGTTTTCTGCTAGCTGAAAAGGTGTTTTTTGGGGGGGACTCTGGTATTTTATCTTAAAATGGAAGCACTAACAGCCGGCTCTCTGTCCTACTTCTACTTTCACTTTCACTTCCGGGATGTTCTGCCCCAAAGTGTGTCCGGGTGGATTAATGCCAATCCAAGCAGTGAGGAAATGCGGCAGACAGAGAGCTGGATTGTCCAATCCTATCGTTCGGTCCGAACGATAGGATTGGCTGAAGTTTTTAGAGAACTGCGGGACAACCACTTTATTGATTTCTTTCAGGTTTTTTTTAATCTCCACAATATATTTATGGCTATACTATGTTGGAAGGTTGTTAAGAGGCTTAAAAAAAAAACGTTAAAAGCTACATTGTTTACCTGGCTACTGAGTATGGCTTTAAGGCACATATCTGAGAAAGGAGTAGGGGAAAAGTGTATATGGTCATTTTAAAAACTTTTCCCTGTCTGTGAACTCACCATTCACACAAACAGAAACTGATCGTAGAGGTTTTCACTTCCAGAATTTTAATTTTCACATCATTAATCATAAAAAAGTTTGTTAAATATAGTTCTTTGAGTTGAATTGAGAGCTTATTTTTGACAGGACAGACAAGCTAACAGCTAGTGGAGGATAAGCACAAAGTTTCTTAAAACAATGCTAATCTTAAAATGTCATAGTTTTTTTTTTTAAACTCTTTATTTTGAAATATTTTTCACGATTTTGTTTAAACAAGGCAAACAGAATAAATAAATAAATAAATAAACAAAACAAACTAACTTGTAGACACAGCCAAAGAAAAGAAAAGAGAAAAAAAAACACAGAAAGGGGAAACAGCAAATATGCTGAGAAAATATGCAAATACTATTCTATTTACTTTACATTACCATACATTTCATATTTAATTGTTATTCCTGCAGAATTATTATAAAATTCCAACCTGAAAGGAACTGGCTGAAAATTCTTGACCCATTTCTGCTACAGATAACATAATTCTCTATAAACAACCATATAATTTGGATTATATAGTGTTATAAAATGACATTTGCAGGATTTTTTGTGAAATGTTTTAGGGTAGAGTAGTTTAAAACGGCAGAAACACTGAAACTGGCACCATTTTGACTATTTGTTAACTCATCTGTTCAGTCAGAGCTAATCTGTTTCTCCTAACTGAGGCGTTTTAAACACCAAGGTAAGCCATTAATTGTTCATAGTCTTTTGAAAAAATGCATTTAATAAGATCTGAACCTATCAACTCATTAAGTTGTGAAACACAATGAGTACTCGTCAAAATAAGAACATCCACCGACACTTCAGAAGGGGCGGAAATACATGTCATTCAGACAGGACAATATAATGTTAACATGTTTTTGTCAGTTACATTTGTTTTTGTTGTGATTGTTTGGAGCCAAAACTATTTCTACAATTGAAATACAAATTCCATCAAACGCACGGCCCTGGCATCATTATGTAGGTAAAAGTGATTATTATTGTTGTCAAAGCAGCTTGTCACTGTTGTGTCGGTTGTCCTGCTTTTCATTGCTAATACATAGAATTTTATTTATATAGCAGCATTTTTCAACAAATGTTCTCTGTTCTTCTGACTTTTTGAGAAATGACACCTACTTTTAGGTAGAACTTGACATTAATAAGGAGAAAACAAAATGCTCTTACCATGATCAAACCTCTATCAGAATCAGAGGATGATTATAACAGCCTCCACTGGCACAGTTTTATATACAGGGACTGTAAATAAATCAAGTGGCTTGTTACATAATTAATCAACAACATACTCAAATTAGTTCTCAGGTTTTTCACACTTTTTAGTCCTCAATTTTTGATGATTTTGGAAATTTTGTGCAGTTGCCAAAACTATCTTAGATGTTTTAAAGATTAAGTACTCTAAAGGGTTTGCTTGTGTCTGTTTCTTCAATTACAGAATTCTTTTATTTTCCTGCAGTTCTCATGTTTGCATTCGGTAATTAGAGTTAACTTTCGAATTTCTGTTCTACTTGACTCGACTCTCTGCAAGATCTTTTGCATTGCAGAAAAACCCTCATAATGCAGCTCAATCAAGAGAAAATGAGCAGAAATGTTGCACAACCTGTAGAATTTGATAGACCTGTAAAAGGTTGGCGTGAAATAAGAGACTAAAAATAATCACAGTCAAACGTTCCCGCTGAGTGCCTGAACAGTAGAGTAAATGGAACTAAATCAGATTTTTTTGGGGGGGAATCTCCTGGTTCAATTTCCTCAACTTTGTAGCCAATTCCATACATTTTCCAGTAAAATTGGATTTTTACGACAGTAGGTTATTATGTTTAATGCCTATACTGTTTCACTATATGCACATTGAGCCCATTTTGTGTCCATTAGAGGGACTGAAGGTTTGTAGCTGTGTGAAGGTTGCTGATGCTGACGGATGGATGATTTCAGCAGGTTACACTAAAGCTTTGACTGGCGTCCCAGACTGCAGCTTTTAAATGAGCTCTGGTGTTTTCAGTCCTGTGTGTGTGTGTGTGTGTGTGTGTGTGTGTGTGTGTGTGTGTGTGTGTGTGTGTGTGTGTGTGTGTGTGTGTGTGAGAGAGAGAGAAAAGTATGCAGCTCTCATGCTAATGGCTTTCTCTCCATTCTCTCATAAATTGAAAAGATGAATTTCTGCAAAAAAATTACGAAGAAAATCCTTGCAGGGTTCACCGAACACAATCGCGCACGACTCATTAGTTGAAAGAGAAGCAGCTGCCACGTCATGGCTGCAGACGAATGGCGGGCAGCACAGACAGTGCACTTTTAATACTTTATGTGTTGACCAAGTAGTACTAATGAGCACTCCGTGAGACCTCTTATGCTGTCAGCGCACATTCTGCATCTATTTCTGTCTCAGCAAAACTTTTGTCTCGCCATTTAACAGCCCTCATATTGGTCCCGTTGGTTTTAGTAGAGTGTTGTTGTGAAAAAAATTGTCTCTCCTTTGAGCCTCTTCCTATTAGTATTAACCACGAACGTTGCATCGATAATATAAATGGATTTTATCATACGGTATTGCAGTATTTGTGGAGCACATATGTATTAACAAAAAAAAAAAGAGAACCAGAATTCACTGGCAAAATTACCCAATCTGCTCGGATCTCATTTTCTTTGCTGTTTTTCTTTTTCTGGTTCTTATTTTCTCTGTGTGGCAGTGAAAGCCCTCATCACCTTTCCCCATCTCTTCAGCCTTTTTGGGTGCAGATTTATTTATTTATTTTTGTTTATAATGCAGGGGACTGCTATGTTATTTGTAGGGATGTCCCAGATTCTGATTATTTTTAAAATAATGTATCTGCTGATACCAAATTCTCAATCCAATACTTGCATTATTTTGCTTTTTTAACGGTACAAACCTGCAGATATACATTAGGGGATCACAGTGTAGGGAGACAGTTTTATAACACGGATCACACTTAGATATGGTTATGAATTCAGCTGAAAATAGTGACTGTGCAGACAGCTCTATGTGGTCTTCTAACCTGCTTTACCTACATGACTGGTGATCATTAAGGACAATAACCTCATGTTATCCCCCTGCTAATTTGAATACTTGTTCACGCTGAAGTAGTGTTTTGTCTTAATTTAGGAAGAATTAAAGTAAAGCTAATTTAGGGATTTTACACATGATGCTCACAACCGTTTCATTGGCTGTTGGTCTCCTTGAGCCCGCCTCTTGCTCCTGATAAAAGCGATTGTGTTTTCCAGCCCAGCAAAGTGGTTTTGTGTTACTGCACAACTAAAGTCAACTCATAGAAAGTAGGTCATCAATAGAGATCCAGGTCACATTAGGTATTAATTTATTTACCAGCGTGGAAAAAACGCAGAGATTTGATCTGACATTGGGGAATTAAGTGAAAATGGATTAATATCAAATATTCACGCAGCTGCTTTTGTAGCTTAGTTTTGTAACTTTTTTGTAGCTGAACTTCACATCACAACCATGTGCACACTCATATACCTGTGCACCAAAGGGGTCAAACTTTTATTTGTCAGAACCTCTTTTCACAGCATTTTTCTTTCAATGAAAACAGTCACCTGGATCTTGCATACCTGTGTTCTGGGATGAGGTTACAGGATGATTGAAGCATGTTTTTGGTTTTATTGTTAAAAGGTGATCAACTCTCCAGAGTAAAGCTGAATGGGAGAATAACCTGAAACTTTGTTGGACCTGAGTGGCCCCTTTCCTTCTATTTGATATATTTTCTACCCATTTTGGTCAAATTTCCTCCTTTTTATTTTCCTTTGTCTTTTATTACACATAACACGGTGTTAGCATGTTGTGTAACAATAATAACAGTATGTTTGTAACATGTTGACTAGTACCCAGTCACATGACATAAGCAAAGCTAATATTTTTGACTAAATTTTTTTTTTTTTGTAATCGAGTTACTTGAGGAATCACAGCTTCATTTATTGGACAGGTTTTAGATTGATGAGATGCTAGATCAGTGGCTTCATTCTTAAAACTTGTTTTTTTTTTCTTTTTTCTCCTATTGCTTTTTGTGGCTTGTGAGAACAGCTTGCTGCATTACTTTTATGTTTAATGTCTTTAATCCCGTTGGCATTTTTAAAGTGTGGCCAATCTGCCAAGGTTTATTTCAGCCAGTCTTAACATAAACGACATGCCACATCAGCATCATAACGTAGAAGATTCCAAAAGAGAGTGTTTGACTTTTTTTTGTCTCCTGTTGGAATCATGAAAGATGAGGAAGGCTAATCATTTGTCAGAGATGTTCAGTGAACATCATCTCTCTCTTGACCTTGAGCTAATTTCATTACACATTTTTTTCCCCTTGACAAACGCTGTGAACAGCTCAGCATAAATTAAAGAGATCAGGGTTCTTTTTGAAGCCTAGTTATTCTTGTGGCATCTCTAAAGTGATTCAACGTGGCCCAGGGGAGAGTTGTTTAGCCATCTTCGGGTTTTTTGATGAATTAACCGGAAATACTTTTTGATGCTAATTTCAAGTGTTGTCTCATTAATTCTGTTTCATCAGGATGTTGCCGTTTCTTGAGGGAGACTTCAGAGACTTGCAGTTATAGAAAGCAAACCAGGGAACTCTAAGCATAAAGACTTAACAGAATCTACACATCACTGCAGAGACTTTGGCACAGATTGCCCGCGAGAACATGAGATGTTTTCCTCTCACACACTCCTCTTTGAAGTTTAACTTAATCTATTATAACACCTCAGAACGCGAAGCACTGAATTTTAACAATTGTTCAAAATTCCCCATAGACGGCGTTTACTTTTTAACCACAGTTTTACGTTTACCCAAAGAGGAAATGCTGTTTCCTGAGTGTATGATCACAAGCTGGCAGCTTATCTAAAAGGACAGTTGGTCACACAAGTAGTCACTCCTCCTGGCTTTAAAGTTTAGCTGCGGCGCGGCTATGATTCACATTTTAAAAAACGACGTGTCGAAGACTGATGATCAGCGAGCCGACAACTTCAGAGAGCTCTCATTTGGAACAGGTTAGTGCTGAGCGACTCTCTGGGAGCAGACGCACTCGCCTCCTCTCTTAAGTCAAGCCCAAAGTAATTTGTGGAGCCCCTACCCTGCATTTGAGGAAATCATCTCCCACCCACAAGCGATAGGCTAACAAATATGTCTGCAATTAAAACACAGGCTTGACCGCTGCATAAATTCTAACCACATGTGCTCAGCTTGTGTTTTATCTTGTTTGTTGCTCTCACAGTGGTTGTTTGGTGTGCAATATAGTAGAATTATACTCCAAGTCATTTAACTTCCTGTTTCTAGTCTTATTGTACAATAAAAAAGGAACTGGGAAGTAGTCATCAAAGCTTCTCTCTGCTGCATAATATTAATGTTCCTTGGGATGAAGCTGTATTCAAATCTTCTTTTATGATTATTGCATGAAATGTATCTAAAGGTATTCTTATTGACATTGCATTATTAGTACTGCAGTAGCGGTAGTAACATTCATCTAACTCAGCTATATATTTAATCCAACACTAAAAGTTTGAAAGCAGCTGATTATAAAAATGAGAGTTGCAGAGGAGAGGATCAACAAGTTCTTTTTTTATCTTATGTGGTTATGGTTTTTTCAGGTGGTTTTTCTGAACTGTGCCAAACAAAAAACCCATTGTAGATACGGTAGCTGTGTGTTCCTTCCTTTTGGTGTGTGGTGTGCTGCATTTGTGAGGTGTTTTTAATAAGTGCTGCTGCCTTTGAGAAGTGTGCATCTCATTTGAGTAGTCGCCTAAAGTCTGGATACTAAGCTTACGCCATCAATTCTGTCTTTATGGGTTTGTGCATCATGGTGTTGGAGTGTTTGTTTTCATATATATGCAGAAAGCTAACTCCGTCCTCCACCTGCGACCTCATTTCACTCTGTTTTTTTTTACCCCTTCAAAATCAGTTACTGAGCTGTCTTGCAAATCTGTAATCAAAACCTCTTGCTCTTTCTGTCTTGAGATGAATAATATAATCTTAACCTTGTCGTCATATCTCCAGAAAATTGGCCTAAATCATGTTTAAAGCTTTCATTCATTTATTAGCACAAACACATTTTTCATTTAACTTCTTGTGAGTTAAAGTTCATGATGAGTGTGAATCTATTGCTATAACAGCAGCAGATGATGAATTCTAGCACTGCACTGAGTTATTTTTTTTAAAGTTATTTGTGCAACCAAACAGAGTTAGACTTAAGATCTCATATTCAAGGTATCTATTAGATTCTGTTCCTTAATCTTTGTCCAAACCTTAGATATCATCCTCGTCTTTTCTCTTTGGAGGTCATTACGACGTTGCTATTATTCATTCTGAAAGAGAATTATGTATTAACTATGAGCCGTGTTGCTTGGTGAGGCAGTTCTAATAGTACAGCTCCCAATGGCTTGCTGTGAGATGGTGGCTAAGACAAATGACAGCTGGCCTATTTAATCAGTGCATAGCTAAGTGGTTCCACACTATTCCATCTTGGCTCACCACTGAGACAAAGTAAGGACACTTTTTAAAACATTTTTCTCCAAGACTCGATGTCATTGGGGAGGATGGGTTGAGTTAAAGGTGCTAGCTAGTATTGTTACATTCTTTTATGCACTCAAGTACATTTTTGTATTTTTTGCGGTTTTATTTTTTAGCATGTTTTTTGATGCATACATGTATTGTTGACCATGCATTTTTGAGTGTTCTCAATGCTTTTTATGTATTTAAAATTCTTTGCTTATTGTATACAACGTTAACGCACCTTCACACAAAAATGTGCCTCATTGAAACTTTTATTTCTGCTCAAATGAACATGCACCCTCTCATTTCTTCATTATTTGTGGCCTTTGGATTTCAGTTTGTGCTCTCAGGAATTTTCCTTTTGATGATGTAATGTTTGCCATGTATGGCAAATGGAGAAAATACCAGTTTAAAAAAAAAAAAAGAGCGCACAAACACTACACTACCAATCCAGTTTTCCTGAAATATAATAAAAATAAGTTGGTATTATTAGACCATATGATGGAGTTGCATCATGACAAACTTGACATTTTAAGGGTGTATTACATATAGTTAAGACTGATGCTGGTTAAAAAATAAAAACCTTTACAGCTTCATTTTTTTAATAAGCACATTTATGTGCAAAGGACCATAACGTATTTTGAAGAAGCATCACAGGGTTAAGTTATATTTACACAGCTTTAAATGTCATTTGTCTTTACTAATTACTGCTCAGATCAGGATTTTAAAAGCTTGAAAGTTTAACCCTCATTTTGTGACAAAAGGGAGTTATGTCAGTAAAATGGAACAAAATCTGGAGAGTGCTAAAAAACTGAGCACCATGAAGCGATTCAGCATTAGGGGTGTGCCGATTCACTAAAAATCGATGAGTCGTGATGTAAAATGCTCCAAATCGATTCCGATTCATAAGTGTTCAAAATCGATTATTTCTTTTTATTTATTTAAAATTATGGGAACATAAAATGCCACTCGGACATTTTTTGGGGACGGACTGCCGGAAACACATTTTGTTATGTATATCTTATTGTTTATATATTTTTGTTTTATTTATTTTATTTGAATGAAATAAACTTTGACTAAAAAAAAAAAAACACACAAGATGGCTTCAGGTTGTAGATCAACAGCACGAAATTCATTCAGTTGGTATAAGGCAGGAGTCTGGAAATATTTTAGTTTTTAATAATAACATGAACGGAAAAGGCCTGAGAAGATTTGTTCCCTGTTACGTGAAGAAAAGTAAAATATAATGATACGAACGCGCATCAGCGCTTCCGCCGTTAACACTGCTGGTACGAGGAGAAAAGCTGTCAGCTGTTGTTCCAAACAGTGAATATTTGAGGAAGGATTTAAACTTTACACAGCTCCGAAAGGGAAAAGGATTTACGTCCATATGCGCTGTTAACAACCAGGACTTTATGCTGTAATGCGGACGCTGGAGTCCAGGTAAGAACTTCTTAGACAGGAAGTTGTAAGTTTTACCGTCCTGAGGCTGATGACAGTAGTGCTGAGTGGCTGTAGGAACACATTTACTGCTGATTTTCACGTCTATATCCTGGTATTATTAGTTTACATTTGTTTTATCAGTTTAACTGTTATTTCAAAACGTTTCAGTGTTATTAGAGCTACTGTTAGTGAATTTGTTAAAACTACTTTAATTGTGGGGAAATATATTTTATTTGATGGATTTAAATTTGGATATATATTTTTTATTGTTGCTGAATAGGTGAGATCTTGTATTTTTCAAAAGAAATAATCTAGAGCTGCTGGTACAAAAACTGTGAATGTTGGAAAGGATTTAGGTTAAAGGAAGTTTAACTTATCACTAGAGGAACTTCTTTCCCTGCAGATGTCAGCTTTTTGTACTATTGAGAGGATTTTATTTTTCTAATTACTTTGATAAAGCAAATATTTTGCACTTTAGTTGTCAAAGGAGCATCTTTGTTGTTGTTTTGTTTCTATTTCTAACTCACTATGAAACATCGTTTGGACGTGTTGGTGTCATTTGTGGTTTCACAAAAATAAAATATATTTCATTAAATTGTTTACACATCTCAATTAATGGAAACTAAATGGATTTAAAAGGAGAAAATAGCTATTCAAGGGAATGAAGAAAAAAATCCTAAATGGGGAAAAAAATGATGCGACAAAAAATGTAAAAATTGTTTTAAAATCGAATCGTAGCACTCGAATCGTAATCGAATTGTGAGGCACCCAAGATTGCACACCCCTATTCAGCATCCTTTTGAATCAGCATTTTGTAATCTTTAGCAGCTTTTTTTGGCCATTTTTGTTTACACTGCAACCCCTGGAGACAAAAATGGTGTTCGCAAATTTAAACTTACTAATTTAGGCATTTATTGTGAAATATTAAGAATCTCTGTTACAGAATCCCAAATGTTTACATTTGGAGTATTTTTTACCAAGCATGACCTCTAGGGATGGGTACAGAATTCAGTACTTTTTAAGGCACCGACTGAATTCTGTGGTACCAACTGAGGACTGATTCACGTGATATAAAACAATACCTTGTTTAGGTACCTGTCTTTAATGAGAACTTGTGAGATAGTGATTTGCCATGATGATGACTAAAATGAGACGAGACTTCAATAAGTATTCATCGGTGAGACGAAAGCGTTAGTGTGTGGAGCTGTGGGACAGTATTTGGATGAACTCAGTCTTTTTTATGTCAATCGTGAACTCCGAGCATAATTTTATTGTGGTTGGGATGAACTTTTCTATTAGTTCCGGGGCGATGTCATTGCGCTGGTAGAACGCTCATCTTGTCAAATGGATATTTATTCAAAGAATCCTTCTTGACAGCTTGTGACAACCCTGCCTGATTTGCTTTGTTTCTTTTGTTTTACTAAAAATGTGGCGCTACGTTCAACCGCTGATGAGCTAACAGGGTATTCGCGGAGTCTTGAAAAGTATTAAAAGGTGATAAATCAATTTTGGGAAATTCAAGACCCTTATAAAGTATTAAAAAGTCTTATCACAACTTTATAAAGTCTTAAATTTTGGAACGAAAAAAATCTGAATTTGATGTCCAACAGTTTGAGTCCCAAAAACATCGTAAAGGTGTGTGAATTTAGTCATTTTTATTTAAAAAAAAAAAGAACGGGAAACAAAGGGTGCGTTAGTAATCCTTCTCTCAGAGCACCAGGGCGGGCGGTAGGGATGGGAATTGATAAGATTTTTACGATTCCGATTCCATTTTTGATTCTGTATAACGATTCAATTCTTTATCGATTCTCTTATCGATTCTCATTTGAAAAAAAAAGAACAAACAGATCTATTAGCTTCAAGCTGGTTTATATCTTATCTTTGAGTCAGATACAAGTTTAGAAGTAAGATGATGACCTTATACATCCAACAGTGTGGTCTTAAGAAAACCAGGGCCTAAGGTCACAGGGTGCCCAGAAAAAAAAAAAATTCTAAGTATAAAATAATAATAAAATATTATTTTGTAGAAATAACATAAAATACAACATAAATTATTCTGTGCAATTCCACAAGAATGTAACATTTCAACTCTCTTTTTAAAAAGGATCTGAGCTGAACACACAAAATTACATCAGCCAGCAACAAATACAACTCAAGTCAAGTTTAATGGAACTGTGCATTGTGCAATTTTGCAACCATCAACTATGGAAAATTAACAATTCTTCTGCAGAAAAATGAGCATATCTGCTTTTTCAGGAAGGATACCTGATCTTTCTGGACTTATTGTGTCTCCAGCTGTGGAGAACACCCTCTCAGACAGGTAGGGCTGTGCGTTATGACGAAATATTTCGTCTGGACGATAGAAAATGTCTACCGTCAGATAAAAAGCTCTATCGTTTAAGCCACGATAGAAGTTTTACAGCATAATGCACTTTACGGAATGTTCATGAACGCACCGCGCAGCAACACATAAACAAACATGGAGGCAGACGGTAGTAAGTAAGTAAGTAAAGTTTATTTATATAGCACCTTTCACAGAAAAAATCACAAAGTGCTTCACAGAAAACAGAATCAAACATGATAAAACAAATAAAATCAATAAAACAAACAAAATATCATTACAAATCAAAATCATTAAACAACAACAAGAGAATACAAAAGAGTTATTTAAAAGCAGTTTTGAATAATTGGGTCTTCAACTGCTTTTTAAAGGAGTCCAGACTGTCTATACAGCGTAAAACTAAAGGAAGGTCATTCCAAAGTCGCGGTGCAACAGACTGGAAGGAGCGATCACCTCGACTTTTAAATCTGGTCCTTGGAACTGGTAGGAGATTCTGGTCTGTGGACCTGAGAGCTCGGGTTGGAGCGTACGGCTTTATCAGTTCAGTAACATAAAGAGGAGCTTGACCATGTAGGGCCCTGAAAGTTAGAGTCAGGATTTTAAAATGAACTCTACATTTAACAGGTAACCAGTGCAGAGACTTCAGAATAGGAGTGATGTGATCTTTCCTGTTTGCTCCAGTGAGGAGCCTCGCTGCAGAGTTCTGGACCAGCTGAAGGCGGTCAAGGGCTTTTTGGTTCAAACATGTGAAAAGTGTGTTACAGTAATCTAGACGGGAGGAGATAAAAGCATGAAGAACCATTTCCAGTTCAGGTTTTGACACCAACTTTCTCAGTTTGGAAATATTTCTCAGATGATAAAAACAGTTTCTGACCAGCTGTTTTGAGTGACCTTCAAGAGACATTGATTGGTCGAAAATGGACGCGTTTTAGACCAGAGTCAACAGGATAATCAGCTAACTCAAACCGAGGAGCTTTTACCTAAAAGAGGGACAACTTCTGTCTCATCGATGTGGTTTAAATATAAAAAGACCGACGTGGACCAGACAACAGCTGTTTGTAAAGTTTGCCGGCTCCCGGTCCCAACAACGGACTCCGACGCCACTAATATATTTTATCACCTGCACAAAAACCACGTCGAAGAATACAGAGACGGTCAAAGAGCAAAAGCTGCAAGAGCAGCATCGAGTGTTGGAGTAAGAGCTCAGAATAAACTCCAGACGCTGATCAGGTTTTTACCTGCAGCACGTCGTGTAGCTGCCAGCTGAGCGGGATGGAAGGAAGGAGGAGGTTACTGCTGCTGTTACCAGGTACATCTACAAAGATATGGCTCAAATCTACACGGTGGAGAAACCTGAGTTTAGTGACTCGTGGTGACGTAGTCGCGCCGACTGGAATTTATTTATTTATTTTTTTGCACCGACTGGAATTGATAAGAGAATCGTTAGCAAAAATGGCAAACGATTCCAAGGAATTGAAACACTGGGAACCGGTTCTCATTAAGAACCGGTTTTCGATTCCCATCCCTAGCGGGCGGTGCAGAAGTTCAAAAGCACCTTGTACGCTCTGGTATTCCCGGTAAGTATTACGAATGCACAACGCACCGAAATGTTAAGACGGAAGAGAATCTCAGTGAACGCTGCCGCATAACCAGAATGGCGGTGAGGTATTAAAAAAATTGGAGACGGTCTTGAAAAGTTATTGAATTTAACTTCAAGATTCCTGCATATACCCTGGCTAATGGCTAGGCTAACTAGCTTAAAATACATGGTCTCCTCATCATAGTTATTCCAGAGGGCAAAGAAGAGGAATAGGAGGACACGGAGCTGGGTTTAAATTTTTGCATCATTTAGAAAACACTAAGCAGTTGTGGTTAAATGTTTTCATATTGAAGAATTTTGTACAACACTATGATGATAAATTACAAACAGTTGTATGTTATTTATTAATTAAACATTAAACACTCAAAAATATCAAAAATTGATACCGTTAAGTACCGATATCGCTTCGTAGGTACTGGGAATTGGTACCGTATCGATTCAAATGTGAAAGGTACCCATCCTTAATGGCCTCAAATATGTGTCATCACTGTTATATAAAAACAAAATGAGTATTGTAGCTTAACTGATAATGAAACTCATTTGTTTGAAATGTTCAAGTGATGGAATGTCTTGTTGATGGAGACAGACACTGAACCTTTTCATTAAGTTTCTTTATGGTTAAAGTTTACACATGAACCTTTTATGACACTTGTTACAAAGTCAGTGAAACATAAAGATGATGAGTTTTTTTTTCTTGGCTCCATAGACGAGTTTTCTGCTGCACCCCCAGTATTGATTGTGGACATCCCAAACAGCTTGAGCTATTGTTTGAAATGAATCCTGCTGTGCTGCTTTGCCTTGCTTGACAGATGGGTTATAGTGTGTAACACATCACTGTGAAGCAAAGGTCACTCATTTAGACATGTGTTCTTGCATAATTTAGATTCAACTAGTTGATATTCAGATGTGAGAATGTTCAGGAAAGTTTTAAACAAAACTCTAAAACTGATCAAAACTGGAGTGATAAGGACCACGGGGTTTATAAATTTAATTATTATAAACTTAGCAGAAAAAAGAAGAACATTTATGTTTGGGTGATTATTTCTACATAAATTTGTGGCACTCCTAGAGCTGTGGTGTGAAGTTGAAGTAGGGGGAAAGGGATTCCTCCTAAGTATTCTTAACAACATGTAGCTGACCACCTCAGCTGAGCCTTTATTCCATCAGGATGTTGCTGCTCAATGAGCTTTAGGATGTTCTAGGCCGCCTTTGGGTGAGCCCACACTGAATGACCCTTCTGTTTTTGTGAGTCAAACATGGGCCAAAAGAACTAGCTCTGTGGGCAATCTCACTTCTGAAGTACCTCGAAGGCAGAGTCGAGCTGTAAACTGTTGGCAGGTGGGACTTATGGGTGTATACAGACCTTAAAGATGATTGCCAAAGGCATCAACAAGCAAGCTGTTACTAGAATCCCCAAGAGCTAAAGTAAATTCTCCTCTCAACATGTTTATTTTGCTTATGTAAACTTCCTCAGAGGTAGGTTTTTATCCATTGTGCTGTATTGGATTTGAGACCTTTAATTCTTTGCAGAGATTCATGCAAAACAGGAATCACAGGCCTCGGTATCACAGAGGCTGTTCAGATTATACAAATGTCAACACTAATATTAGCAGCAGTCCGTATTAATGTTGCATTTGTCACCTTTAAAATGTCCCAATAGGTTGTTTTGGAGACTTGTAATTGAGGTGTCAGTCATTGATTGTGGTCGTGGACGGGTTTGGGACTCCTGTGTGCGGCAAGAGACCACTTTTCAGGAAAGCTGACATTTGATGAAATAGCCTTTTGTGTGTGTGTGTGTGTGTGTGTGTGTGTGTGTGTGTGTGTGTGTGCGTGTGCGTGTGCGTGTGTGCGTGCGTGCAGCTAAATACTTGATAAACTCAGAACCTTGCCGCTCAGAGTCTCCAGAGGCAGTTTTAGATTTCAGTGAGTGACAGGTCTACTTTGTGATGAACCTTTAGGGACTAAAATGAAGTTACCTCACATGATGCTTAAGCTTTGTTTTGCTCAATAATCTAATGAATCCAATGAAATTTTTTGTCATCTTTTCTTCCGGAACACTAAAACACAAGCAGTTTAACGTATATTAATTAGAGTGGTAGTGCTGCTCACTGAAAGCATCCAATTAACTGATCAACAGTAAATTCAAGCTCCTCTATAAAGGCAGGAATTTTGTGTTGGTTTAGAGAATTCATGTGTGTTAAATTAAAGCCAAAAAGACGAGACATTGGTGTCGATCTAATAATAGTATCTCACTGGGCTGCAGCTATTGGCAAAAAATTGCTAGTGACATTCATGAGGGAGTTAACAAAATGTCTCGTGTGACTGGAATTTAGAACATTTTCCGGAAAACTGTCATGTGACAAATTTCCTCAAAGTAGTCAGAGTTATCATGAGCATCTGGAACTTGTTTATAAACTTTCCCACTCTCAGTTTAGTCTACAAGAATCAGAAAGTTTTAATATTGGATTGTAATGTCTCTAAATGTGATGGTTGCATAGATGCTAAGTATTAACCTTTACGGAAACACTAAATACATTTCTCCTCAACTCTCTAGCCTCAGACCCCCTTGAATTCAGTTTTAGTCTTTTGAAAACCAAAGACCTGCGGTGTTCACCTCTGAGCAGCCATGTAACCAGTGAGATGTTGAAAGTAATGAAAAAAAAAGGGCTTTTGCAAACAGTGCAGCAGTGCACATATCCAGTCATTAGATGCATTTAAGTGTTGCTGCATGTTTGCTTATTGTGGGATGAATTATTGTCATAAGAAAGAAAGAACGAAAGAAAAAAGAAAAAATCAGGATGCATTTTTTCTGCTTGTTTGCTTTAAAACAGTGAGCAAAACAATGTGATTTTTTTAATCCATCCACAATGATAATTTATCTATCTCAGATCTATAACTTCCTGCAGATTGTGCTGTTTTGAGAAACACTAATTGTAATTTGTAGTGTGACTATCTGCTTAGTCACTAGTTTGTCATATGTGAGTGTGTCTATAAAGAACGTTGTTAAAAATAACTTGAACAGGTTGTCACTTCCTGTTGTTTTCTTTTGCTTTGTTTGCACCTCTAGATGCAGCATACTTCCCATGATAAAAGTTTAGTATTTAAACCACACTTTGACACAATGCAAACAGATGTTTTAAACTTGCAGAGTTTCTTTGAAGAGAAAATTGAAGGTTATCATGAGCTCATCAGGTTTGTTTTACAATAGATGGGCAGGAAATAATTGCTATGTTGTTCTGTGTTAAAGGCCAAACTGTATGGATCTTAGTTTTTGCATTATCTCATGCATTGAATTGTGATTATTTTTTCAAAAAACTGCAAGATTAGATATTATAAGTTTCATCATGCAGAACATATTATTATTTTAATGACTGATTAAAAAACACGTTTCTGAAACAAACAAGTAAAAGATGGTGTTTCATTAGACGTGTGCAAAGTGCAGCCAGGTTTTCTTTGCAGAATCATTGCAAATACTTGTTCACGCCCCCAAATAACACTAGACTACTGTGTGTGAGGAATTCTCGGTGAGAGGCTTTGCTTGGTGCTCTGTAATGAGCTATGATCTGCTCTCTCTCTTCCTCGCTCTCCCTGTTGTATTTGCAAAGATGATTTTCAATTAAAAGAATGAGTCAGCTCCACAGAGACAACGGAAGCTGAGCTATCGGCCTGAGTTAGCGTACCCCGAGACTGGAGCTGGATGAATGGCAGGAAGTTGTTCTTAAATTTATTACAGATTCTGGCTTCTAGTTTCTGCCACCTGCTTCTCTCTCCGTTCACCTTCCTGGTTCCTACAGAGCTGTAAGCATGAAGTTTTTACCAGCTTCTGTTCCTCTGTTCAGCATTCTTTTTAAATGAGGTATTGTTAAACTTCCTGTAGTCATAAAAAGCCTCAGTGTTTCCTTCTGGCCTACTAGAACATCCCCATCTATTGTGATGCAGTAATATCTTAAGGAGTATTTCCTGCTCTTGTAGCAGATAAAGAAAAATGCAGCTCTGAGAGAGACCCGTGGCTTCCCTGTCTGCTGTTGAATGGATTTCAGGTTAATTACAACGACTGCATCTCCACTTTCCAACTAGAGACAAAGCTGTTGCATATAATTGGAGCTAAGAGGAGCTGGGGTGATTTTGTTGATATTTCCCAGCCCTAAGATCTCTCTTTGAATCAGATTTCCATTTAAATGCTTAAATCTCTTTTTAAACTATCTATTAAATAGAAACTTTAAATTAACTGTCCTGTTTGCTTTGTCTTCATCCGAGTTCTTTAAGGAAGCTTTAAAGGTCTTTTAGAAGACATACCTCTGCTCTTATTAATGGAACTCTCTATTGACATATCCCAGACAAATCCCTGTGGATTATATACCCAAATGTTTTAATTAAGTTGGTTTTAATTAACTTTTTTAATGTTTGACTGATATTTAATTAAGGAAAGCTAGATGAATGATTTCTATATCCTGTGTTCTGACTCAGGGGTTGCTTTCACTGAACACTTGAACCTGAAATGCTAAGCATTATAAGGAAGATTACCTAAAATTAAACCAAGAAAAATGTCAAGTCTAATGGCAATTTTTGCAAAGTATTGGCAAATAACTAAATTATATCAACAAGTGTGTCAGTTCAACAGATCGTTTGATTTGTTAAGGTGCTGAAATACCTGCCTCACCCAAAGATTTCCTGTATATTTGTGTCCTTCATATCTGAATATGATTTTTTTTTATAAAATAAAAGCACTTCACAATTTTCTGTTTCTCATACAATAAACAGTATAAAACGATTGATTTCTTCTATATTTTGCTCACTGATGATGTTCAGGATGCTGACGTTGCTCTTCTCTTATTTTGTTGGAGGTGTTTCATTTTTCATCTGGACGGCTTCCAGTTTCTCCAGCATGGAATTAACTGGCTTCAGTTTGACTGAGGGTTTCATTAAGTGGTGACAATTTGCTTAATTGGATATAGTTTTATTTTATTGTGAAATGTGAAAAAGAATATATTGACAAATTCAACAGCTTTCATCATTTTATCGTAGATTTTAATCTATAATCATTACCTAGAAGAAGAGAAGGCAAGCAAACTATTAATAATGTATTTTTTTGTTTCAGCAATAGAAAACTGAGGTGACAGAGATGCTATTTTAAAAAAACGAAAGGCACGAGGCAGTTGTCGGTCACATTTTATCTGTTAATTAGTTCTACTTCCTGCCTCTCTTGGTTCTGTGGCTCTTCATGTGACATGGTCAGCACAAGTTCTGATTTATGAACAGCCTACAGATGGCTCATATTTGTGCCTTTATCACAGAACTGTTGTGTGAGAGAGGCTATAGTTTCCAATTCATCTTTAAAACTTTCAGCATTATTTATAAGTTCACAATACTTTTATATTGTCTTTGCTTTGTGAACTGTGGGAGCTCAGCGATAGAAACATCCGATGAGAACATTGTTCACACTGAGATAAAAATCTTCTAACCTCTTTGACACCTTAGAAACAGCTTCTCAGATAAGATTTATTCTCTTTTATTCCTTGCCTGTTTCTTTAATTTAAAAATGTTTTGGCTTTAGAGGGAAGTTCAGACTAAATAATAAATTCAGTGAAGAAAGTTTTGAAGTGGGTTTTTTTTTTCTGAAGGGAAAACTTTAGCATACCGTATGAAGTATTAAAGAAAAACAGTATTTCTAAATAAGGGCTTACTTATGTTGATTAATTTATTCTTTATATTTTATTAGGTGATTGAAAAGTAGCATCGGATATCGTTTTGAGGTCCGATATGGAGTTCTGACATTTGTACAGCTCCAAACTGCTCATACAGATTTAAATCAAGGAACTTTATTGACTAGGATACTTTGTTTATTCCTGCTGATATCTTCGTGCCATCATCTTGCCTTTTGGACTGGTTTAACTGTAATTTTTGTCCTATTTGCCTGTTTTATTTAACAGTGTCTTTAAGTGTTTTAAATGGCCTCTACAAATAAAATGTTAAATTAATCTTTAGTTGTATAATTTTTAAATTATTGTTAATATTTGTTCAAATTTTTTCTAATTCACTTACATGAGTAAATGAAGAAACAATTTACACCAACATCAACAGTTTAGCATCTTTATGCTCTAAATTAGTCAAATTATTTAGCATTAATTAAAATCTCTTCCATCAGTCAGTCTAGGATAGTCATTTACATTGAGATTTATCCTTCAGAGAATGTCGTATTCTCTCTGAGCTTGTGCAGTTCCTTTTCCTTCGTCTCGCCTCTGAGACCCAAAGTGCAGCTGGAGTGGAATAATCATCCTCTATTCATTCTTGCTGCACAGAGAAGGGTGTTCTCAGTCCACTCTATGCTTGTTAAAGTGCTCCTCTTTCAAGTTAAGCACTGTATTAAATTCATATTCCCCTGCTCAGTTTCGCTGCTTATTCCTATTTTTTAGCGTCAGCTTTTTTTTCCTTTCCTTCCTCACATGACTGTACTCCGAGTACTGGCTGTTTTCATCCAGTCTTTGTTGGCCTTTGGGCTAAAAATATGCATAAATTGAATTTTCTATGCATTTATTTCTCTTCTTCTTAAAACCACCTCTTCGGGCCTTAAAGAAACTCATTGTTATTCACTTTTAATTACATAATTAGGAGCCAGGATGGTAATATTTACATTACATGTTTTTTTATTGCATGAATCAGAGATGAGCAAAAATATTCTTTGCTTCACTATGGCTGCTCACCTTCAGATTATCTCAACATTTTTTGACGTGTCTCTGTGTGTAACAGCTTCGCTAACCCACAGTTTGATTCATGCCTTAGCTTTTCCTGCAATATTTAACAGATTCACCTCAAACTCTCTTGACAGTTAGATGCAAGTTAAAAGCAATTGTGTTCTCAGAAAGTTATTTGCTGAAAGTCGTTTGCATGAATTGCTCATTATTTGCATCATCTTTGGGTCTTGTGATGCTCAAAAAGCCAGATCAAGGAGCTGACTTTAAAAATCTGCTGAACCCCTTCGGATCAGGAGAGTCACTGCGACTTGAGATGGATGTCTGTAAGTTTCCACTGTCCTTGCTTTGTCTCAAGCGGCAATCCCATTTGGGACTCTCGGGTTTTCCTTTTGGAGAATCCTGTTGTTTGGGATTTCCTGTATGGCCGTGGGCTTTTTGTCCTCGGGGACTTGAGACAAAACGTCCCCGGTCTCTTTCAGATGAGTGTTTTCTGTGCACTTTTCCTCCCCTCCTTCATCAGCGTTCTGTATTATCTTCTGAGCGTAATGATATGTTATACCCGCATAGATTTGTGCAGGTCATTAGTGAGCTCAGAGTGTAGAATTACAATCAGTCCAGTGTTTAGATGAAACTGCTTCTAATTGTCGAGAGGGCGTCGATGTGTGCTGGATAAGTGGATAGTTCTGTAATTTGATTCCTCACTCATTTCCTGTGATGATGATGCTCGCCGCGTTTACACACCCTCATGTGAGAGGTTATGTATGGTAAGGAGCCCCCGACAAATGACGCTGCTGTTTATCCCATTTCCTAAAAATCATTTGCACGCCACACTTGAGAGAATATACGGTCCACTTCCCCGTGCTTTTCATCTTCCTCCTCTGATGGATTTTCTCCCCCTCACTGCTCCCTAATTGACATCAGTTTACTCCGATATGCAAATATAGGTTTATGAGTAATCAGAGCTGTCATTTAATCCCCACGTGACTGGAATCTCTTTTGGCTCCTGTGGTAAATTGCACCATCGTTGCCTCACATGCCAAAGTTGTGTTTGATGGTTGTCGTTTTGAAAAAGTCTTTACCCAGAGAGGACATCCCTGCACTCAAGCTCCGATTTGTTTGATATTTGAAGTGATGAAACAGAACGTTTATCATGTTCTGATGAAATGGGAATCTTTATTCATCTATTAGGGGTGGATACTCCCTCTCATCACCTGCTGTTTTAGATCAGCTGGACTTGTATCCCAGTCCCAAACAAACGCACAGATGGATCCGATGACTTTGAAGGCTTTTGTAGCCGCCCTTAACGATAGTTTAATTAGTTGCACAAAGCCGTTCAGTGGCTTTGCTTCTCTGACTACCCATCGTAGATGAATCCCACCTCTCTGTTGATTGCTCTGTTGCTTTCTACCCCTGTAGGTAGCCTTTATTTTGCAGTCTGGCACGCATGAATTCATTTCCTGAGGCCTTTGTTCTTTTGTCAGCCCGTGGCTCGTGTTCTGGTGGATTCGTTGGGCTCACCGGATTGTTGTGGAGAATAAAAAAATATGCACAACAAAACAACACAGGGTTGAACGAAATGGGCGACACACTGCATTTTATACTCTCCAATAAATGATGATGTGACCCAGCGGGCAACAAAATAAATGCTGGCTCTTGCATGGTTATAACTTAATAGTCATTTTTTAAACGTTTCACTCAATGCAAACATTCTCAGGATTATTTTTAATTGTTGCCAAGGGCTTAGTTTGCCACTAATCTGCATCTTTCTTTGTATTTTGCATACTATTTCACAAATGTCCTCTTTGCCACATTATCCTTTGAATAATAATTTTAAGTGGTTGCATTCAGTTGACCCTTAAAACCATGTCTCCTTTTATTGTTATTTCTTTGATTGTTCAACCTCGTCTATGCTGTTACTGTTTTTTGTAATTGTGATGTTACTCAGTTTAAGGCAGTGCATTTAATTTAAATACTATCAAGGCTGATTATTACCAGTAAAGATGGTTCTCTTTCATAGCATTCGTT
Organism: Callopanchax toddi; assembly: GCA_006937965.1. Taxonomy (NCBI): domain Eukaryota; kingdom Metazoa; phylum Chordata; class Actinopteri; order Cyprinodontiformes; family Nothobranchiidae; genus Callopanchax; species Callopanchax toddi. The sequence continues at coordinate 289,671 of SSNR01000541.1, forward strand.
TCGTGTCTCACTATGGGAACGCCTCAGGCGTGACCTCATCAGAAGCTCCTATTACACTCTGCCAGCCAGGATTGGCTGGAGGTAAGTCTGTCAGTGCAGACGAAGTCCAGGCCCCTCCCCTATAATATATATAGGGCCAGCTCTGCACTGATAGGTTATTCAAAAACCTCTTCTCGCTACGAGCAGAAGTTCCCTCCGTTTCTCCAGCGAGCTGTTACTTAGCACCTAGCTTAACTGTCCACAGACTTGAGCGCAAACTCTGTCGCCGGGCGCTTGGTACTGAGTTCGGTTCCAGAGAAGCTGCTCCTACCTACCGCTGCAAAGCAGAAGTCGGAGCCTCGAAGTTTAGCAATAAACTTCTCTCGAGTTGTAAAACTCCCCGGTAGCAATACCGTCTCCGGTGCTAACACACCCCACTTCCACCGAGTAGTAATACTCCCGCTGTGCTAGCTGCTAATTCCAAGCCGCAACGCTTGCCCCATCTAACCACAGCAACCCGCCGATAATGGAATCTGCAAAGATTACCAGTAAAGCGGAGGTAAATCCACAGCCGCGAACATGCT
>SSNR01000541.1:290243-297743 GCA_006937965.1 Callopanchax toddi
ATGCTGGACGCTGCTGACCCACTGGATACGAGCGGACATGGTCTCATAACCACCCCGCCCGAATATCCCCCGGCCGGTGAGTACGAGGACTCGGACGCAGGCTCCGAGCTTCTCCTCACCGACGAAGATGAGGAAGACTATCCCCCTCTGGCGCTCCCTAGGCGGGCTGCACAGCCCACAACCTCCGGTGGTGCTCAGGCGGGTGATGGTGACTCATCTTCGGCTGCCGCGGATTTGGACCTGCAGGACGTGTGCAAACGCGCCGCGGCCAAACTTAATATCCAGTGGCCCGAAGTTCAGGCTGAGGTGGTATGTTCACGTTATGACGGGAAGAAACTACCGAAAGCCAAAAGAACGGGAAAACAGCTCATGCCGTTTTTCCCGGAACTTCTGGAGGAGCTTGGCGTCTCCTGGCGCTCCAGGCCCTACAGAGACAAACATCCAGTAGCGGGCAGCTCAGCGCTGGACTGCGAAGGGATGGATGACCACGGTATCAAACAGATGCCCCCCGTGGAGCAAGCTGTGGCGGCGCACCTACACCCGAAGGCCCCCATGTCCTCGGGCGGGCCCGCCCTCCCCTCCAGAGCGGACAGGTTTCAGTCCAGCCTAACGGAGAAGTCCTACAAAGTGGCTGCTCTGTCTGTGCGGGCCCTGGACGCAACATCGCTGCTGATGGCATATCAGGCTGAGCTGGAGGAGGAGATGGCTGCTTCGCCTGATGCTGGACTGTGGGAGGAAGTGTGCATCATCACTGATCACTGCCTCCACCTCCACAAGGTGGCAGTTCAGGCTCTGGGCAGATCCATGGGGTTGATGGTCCTACAAGAAAGAGCTCGATGGTTAAATTTGACCACGCTGACCACCAAGGAGAAAGAGGATCTCCTGGATACCCCCATCACTCCACAAGGGCTTTTTGGTGCGGCTGTCACCTCAATGCAAAAGCGGTGTGAGGAAAAGAAGCGTGAGGGTGAAGCTCTCAAGCTGTGTCTGCCAAGACGAGCTCCACCCGCTGCTGCCGCAGCTTTCCAGCGGCAGACCTTCGCACAGGCTGCAGCTCGCCCTCCTCCAGCCTTCAGGACCCCGCAACTGCCTAAGCCGCAAACTGGTCCACAGGCTCAGCGGAGAGCAGCGCCCACCAGGTCCACATGGCAACGGAGACCGGAGGCTGCACGCTCAGAACCGCCGCCGCCGCCACCCACCTCCACTCAGGGTGGACGGAGGAGGAAACGTCAGGCCTGACGCTTCCCTCGGCGATGGAGGGATGAGCAAGCTGGACTTGCTCTCCCGGCCGGCACCGTTCACAAGCCCGACCAGAGAGTTCAGAAAAGTTCGGCGCATGAACGGTGGACTGTTCGAACCCACTCGGTTCTGTGTTCATGTTCCACGAGCTGTTTGCAAACGTGGCGACACAAGTTTATGCATGTTCTTTTGTCAAAAAGAAATAAACAATGTAAAGCTGTCGCAACCAGGCATTGTGCCGAGGGCGCAGCAGAAAAAGATGTTGAAAAACATAATAAACTCAGAGGCTCGAGGGAAGATGGACACTCGCTTTCCCAGCGAAGTGAGACATCTTCTTTTTCAGAGCGACTCTGTGGCAGCTTGCGGCCCTCGCGCATGCGCAGCACAAAGCGAGCGCACCTGCTGCCAGACTCCACAAGGGGGAGCCAGTACTCCACTCAACACAGAGTGGCCTGTCAGTCCCCTGTCACTGAGAATGACCGAGTGGGAAAAATGCACGGATTCAGACTGGATTCTGAAAACAATAAACCGCGGCTACAGGCTGCAGTTTGCGGTACCTCCCCCAGTGTTCAATGGCGTGATACAATCACAGGCAGGGGGAGAATCAGCTCTTTTTCTGCAAGAAGAGATTTCTTCTTTGTTGGAGAAAAGAGCGATCAGAGCGGTCCCCGCCGATCAAACCCAGTACGGCTTTTATTCGAGGTATTTCCTCGTGCCAAAGAAAGGCGGTCGCGGGATGAGAGCGATTTTGGACCTAAGGGCTCTGAACAAGCACCTCAGGTCATACAGATTCAGGATGCTCACACACGCATCTCTGCTGCGCTTCCTTCGGCCAGGCGATTGGTTTGCATCAATCGACCTGAAGGATGCGTATTTCCACATCCCGGTCTACCCTCCACACAGGAAATACCTCCGATTTGCATTTCAGGGGAGATGTTACGAGTACCTCGTCCTTCCCTTTGGCCTCTCTCTGAGCCCGAGAGTATTCGTGAAATGCACAGAGGCGGCTGTGGCTCCGCTCAGGGGGCGGGGCATCCGCGTGTCCATGTACATAGACGACTGGCTTATTGCTGCGCCGTCTCGGGAAGAAGCAGGACGTCATGTGACACTGCTGTCAGAACACATACTGGCTCTGGGTTTCCAAATAAACGGGGAGAAGAGCTGTCTTCTCCCATCCCAGAAGATCTCCTTCATCGGCTTACTGCTGGATTCAGCTCAGGCCAGAGTGAGACTGTCAGAGGACAGAGTGAAAGCATTGACAGGCTGCCTGTCCCTGTTTCGCCGGGGCAGTCAAGTACCCCCTTGGCTCTTCAGAAGGCTGTTGGGGCTAATGGCCTCAGCCTTGGCCGTGATACCACTGGGACGCCTTCACATGAGAGGGATCCAGCGCTGGGTGGCCACCCAGGGGTTAAATACCCTCTCATCACGCAAAGTGAGAATCTCAGCAGCCTGCATGGCTGCACTGCGTCCCTGGAAAAATGTGCACTTCCTCACTCAGGGTGTACACATGGGCGTGGTGCAGAGCCGGAAGGTTGTGACCACAGATGCCTCCCTGTCAGGGTGGGGGGGCATCTTCGAAGGACGAACGATAAATGGGTCCTGGAGCTCACAGATTCGTTCGTTTCACATAAATTATTTAGAACTGTTGGCTGTTCGCCTCACACTGGAACATTTCCTCCCTTTCCTGATGGGAAGTCATGTGCTGGTCAGGACAGACAACACCACTGTAGTGGCTTATATCAACCGACAGGGGGGGCTCAGGTCCCTGCACCTGTACCTGCTGGCTCACAGATTAATAATCTGGTGCAGCAGTCATTTTCTGTCACTAAGAGCCACTCATGTCCCAGGGGTGCTGAATCAGGGGGCAGACCTGCTCTCCAGGAGGAACCCCCTGTATGCAGACTGGAGACTCCATCCCGAGGTGGTCAAGATGGTCTGGCAGCGCCTCGGGCAGGCCACTGTGGACCTCTTTGCCTCACAGGAGAACGCCCAGTGTCCCCTGTTCTTCTCTCTGCAGGATCACGCTGCGCCTCTGGGTGTGGATGCCTTCGCTCACGAATGGCCGCGGGTCCTGCTTTATGCGTTCCCTCCGATTGCACTAATCTCCCCAACTCTGGACAGAGTTCGGAGGGAGGGCCTCTCCGTGATCCTCATAGCACCGCACTGGCCGGCGAAACACTGGCTGGCGGAGATCACTCAGCTTCTCCACGGGGAGCCGTTCCCGCTTCCGCTGAGGAGAGACCTGCTGTCTCAGGCCCGGGGGGAGATCCTCCACCCCCACCCAGAGAGGTTGTCCCTTTGGGCCTGGCCTGTGAGGGGTTTAATCTGAGGACCATGGGCCTCCCACAAAACGTGATTGAAACGATCCAGAGTGCCAGGGCTCCGGCCACTAGGTCACTGTACGATCGAAAATGGTCAGTTTTTGAAAAGTGGTGTGCTGAAGCTCACGTAATACCTTTTCAGTGTCCTGTTGGGACAGTTTTGGCCTTTTTACAGGACCTGGTGGATTAAGGAAAATCTTTTTCCACTGTTAAGGTTTATTTGGCTGCTATCTCAGCCTGCCATGTTGGTTTTCAGGAGAAAACTGTGGGACAACACCCCCTGGTGGGCAGGTTTATGAGAGGAGCACGCCGTCGGCTCCCTGTTAGTAAACCTCTGGCTCCCTCATGGGACCTTCCTCTGGTGTTGAAGGCTTTAACTGGTCCGCCTTTTGAACCATTAGAGGATGTGGAACAAAAATTTTTGACACTGAAGACTGTTCTCCTCCTAGCAATAGTCTCAGTCAAGCGTGTGGGTGAACTACACGCCCTCTCTGTGCATCCTTCATGTGTTCAGTTCTCTGCTGGAAAAGACAGGGTGACTCTGCGTCCCAATCCTGCTTTTACACCTAAGGTGCTGGGAGCTTGCACTTCTATTGATTTGGTGGCATTTAGTTCTCCACCTTTTGCTTCACAAGAACAGCAGCACCTGCACACTCTGTGCCCAGTGCGTGCTCTGCACATTTATATGGACAGAACCAGGAATTTAAGGAAAAGTGATCAACTTTTCGTTTCCTGGGCCTCAAATAATTTGGGGAATCCTGTTTCTAAGCAGCGGCTTTCTCACTGGATTGTGGGCGCGATCGCTCTGGCGTATACGTCTGGAGGGCTGCAGCCCCCTGAGGGTTTACGCGCCCATTCCACGAGAGGCCTCACAACGTCATGGGCTCTCTCTAGAGGTGTGCCTATTGAGGATATATGTGCGGCTGCGAGTTGGTCATCTCCCCACACATTTGCTAGGTTCTACAGTCTTGACGTTACAGCTGCGCCTCTGGCTCATTCAGTGCTCAGTATGGCCGCTGTTACATCAGTCAGTCAGGAGTAACTGGCTCTATGATGGTTGAACGTAGGGCTGCATAGCAATCCGGGAGTCAGGATTTTCCCATAGTGAGACACGAAACGAATGCTATGAAAGAGAACTTTAGGTTACTTACGTAACCCCGGTTCTCTGAGTAGCATGAGTGAGTGTCTCACCGGGCCACCCTCCTTGCTGGTGCGTAGCGAGGAAGAGGTGGACGTTTTTGAATAACCTATCAGTGCAGAGCTGGCCCTATATATATTATAGGGGAGGGGCCTGGACTTCGTCTGCACTGACAGACTTACCTCCAGCCAATCCTGGCTGGCAGAGTGTAATAGGAGCTTCTGATGAGGTCACGCCTGAGGCGTTCCCATAGTGAGACACTCACTCATGCTACTCAGAGAACCGGGGTTACGTAAGTAACCTAAAGTTTTGTAGACCTAAGTCCCTCGAACTCGAGCCTTGTGAACCGGTGCTTTTTGTACCTAGGCCTTTTGAACTTGACCCCTTGGAACCTGACTGCCTTGACTCCTTAGAACCTGATTGTTCAGGCTTTGACCCTCTGGGACCTGAGTCCTCAGGCCTTGACCCCCTAGACCCAGAGCTCTTAGACCCCAAGCCTTCTGACCACGCTTCGGACCTTAGACCTCCTGACCTCGCTTCAGACTCCTCCTGTGGACCCGACTCCCCAGACTCTCTAGACTCCTCCTGTGGACCCGACTCCCCAGACTCTCTAGACTCCTCCTGTGGACCAGACTCTTTAGACCCCCTAAGACACAACCCTTTAGATCCAGACCCTGACCCAGGACCCCTTGTGCCTGACCCGGGGCCCCTTGTGCCTGATCCAGACCCGGGAGCTCCAGACCCAGGACCTCCAGAGCTGGGGCCGCCTGAGCCGGACCCGGGACCCCCAGAGCCTGAGCCGGACCCGGGACCCCCAGAGCCTGAGCCGGACCCGGGACCCCCAGAGCCTGAACCGGACCCGGGACCCCCAGAGCCTGAACCGGACCCGGGACCTCCTTGACCCGCCTGGCACCTGCGCCCCTCCCTGGGGTTTGCTTTTGGTTTGACTATGTTTGACTTTTTGTTCTAGGGCATCTTGAATCTGCCGTGGACGGGGGGGTTCTGTCGTGCCCTAGCCTCCAGCCCCCCCTGCTGTTGGGTTTGTTCTTGTTTTAGATTTATCTCTTTAGTTTAGTCCTTTGTGTTCCTAGTTCTGGTCATCTGTGTTTTAGTCATCCTCTTTAGTTTATGTCTTGTGTTATAGCTTTAGTCCAGTCTTTGTGTTTACTTTAGTCAGTCTGTGTTTTGGTGGTTCTGTTTTAGTTTCCCCTCTGTGCTCTGTGTTTCAGGTGTCTTGTCTTGTGATTGTCCACACCTGCCTCTCGTTCTCCCTTGATTGATCCTTTGGTATTTAAGCCCTGCTGTGTCATGTCTCTGTGCTCGTTCGTCTGCTTTGTCTCCCCCAGCTCTAGTCCTGTTTATCCTCTAGTTTTAGTCTTGTTCTTCCCAGTTTAGTTTACTTAGTTACTTAGTTTACACCTCAGTTTGTGTTTTTGATCCCCTTTTTGTAATAAATCCCTTTTTTGAGTTTATCCATCCTGCCTTTGGGTCCTTCTCACTCCTGCACCACCCCGCCTGACAAGACACTTCCTCATCTGGTCCACACAGCCAAATGCCACCTCGAGCGCCCTCTCTGGCGTAAAAGTGCATTTTTCAGAAGCTGTTTCTAGAAATAAAGGTTTTTAACCATTATTGAGAGATATTTTGATTTAAACTAAATTTTCTTCATCAGAATAAAAATGTCTGACCAAAAAGAAATAAAAGAGGGTAGACGCCTCACCACATTGGAAATTTACCACTTTAAAAAGGAAATGGAGATGTTTGTACCAAAAACTAAATACCCAAAAAAGCTATCTGCTTTTTTCAGGAAATTTGACAGGCACTTGGAAGACTACCCTGACACATGTTTAGAAGACAAGATCTTTCTCCTTCAAATCACCACAGACTTGGTGGTGAACAGGTTCATTGCTCGTCAGAAACTAGAAATAAAGGGTGATTTTGACCAACTGCGTAGAGCCATCGCTGTGGAATTCTACGGTGATGAAGAAGTGGCAGGCCTCAAGGCTGCCACACCCAAGCAGTCTCTTCCTCAGACTCCTGCCGCAGCGAGTGCAGCAAAGGACGTCAACCCTGAGGTGACTGCCGACTGCCCACCTCCGCTGTTAGCAGTTTATCCTCGAAGTAGTATCGGAGCCAGACTAAGTCTGAATGTAACCAGCTTCTGAAACAACTGAGATTGCGTCACGAACAAGGTGACGTTAATTTTTAATGTTAAACTTGAGGCCTGGCCTCAGCACCACTTAAAGGTTGTCAAAGTCCTTTAAACTCAACAAATCATACAACGTTGTTGAATGTCCCAAAAAAAATCTTTAAAAAATTATAATTACCAGGCTTTAAGCTGTAGCTTTCATTTAAAGGCTTGCTATAACAAATTCTGCCTCTCTTGTGAGAAAGCTACCTTAATCTAATCGTGTTATGAAAAATTGTTCTTAAATTTAACTAATCTGAGTTTTGAGTCTCTCGATACTTAGCTACAAAAGAGTTGGCTTCCTCAAGCGACAAGAACCTCTTCTTCACACCATTCTTCAGAGTAATCTGCAAACGGGCTGGAAAAAGAAGTGTTGGGTGAAGAGCCAGTTTGAACAGATCGGCCATCACTGCTCGGTACTTAGCTCGTTCCTCGGCAACTTCGGGAGCGTAGTCTTCAAATATTTGAATAGGTGATCCTCTGTACTGGAGCTTGCCCCTTTGCTTGCGAGCCTCTCGTATAATCAAATCCTTTGTCTGGTAACGATGAACACAGATTATCGCAGGTCTGGGCCGAGTGCCCGATTGTGGTTTAGCGGTGAGCGTTCTGTGAGC